>CAJNOL010000312.1:147521-163580 GCA_905250125.1 Rotaria sordida
TAAGTTTAATTTTGCTTAAAGTTCAATTTTGTCTAGGACATATATATTCATCACATCATTTGTTTAGAAGAACAGAAAAAAAATATTAAATAAACAATTCATTCAACTATCTACATATTTGAAAGTGGAAGAGAATAACAAACAAACAAACAAAAAATAAATTGAAGTTGGAATATAAAAGTCAATAAGCAAACGAACAAACAAAAAGAAAAGAAGAATCAAGTAGTATTTAGGTGGTAATAGATTTCTAGAATAATTATATATTTTTTTATAATGCTTAATATATAAGAAAGAATAGATCGAAGTGTTTATATATAATTTCGATCTTTAAGTATAGATGAAGCTAGTGAACGAGATGTTGTTATATTGTCATCAGATGAATATCTAGCATTTTCACGATCGCTTATTTTTGTTCGAAGATCGTTCGTTTTCAGTCGACCTAGAAATATAAATTAAATGAAGTTTTTTTCTTGATTTTTTTTCTAAAACTAATAAAGATCTAAGCTTATAAAGCAGTTAGTGTTTACAAATGTCAGACACAGAGAGCGCGCATGCGCACCCTATGTCACTTACCAACGACGTCAGCACACGACTGGTACGTCGCGACTTATCGATGCTGAAGAAATAAATACAAAAATATAAATCAGCATCAGCAATAGAAATAATCAATATTCAAATACATTCTTAACAACAAACAGAAGCATAGGCATCTTTTTCCTTAGGCATATGTTACACATTAAACACAAAGCATAAGTAAGCGGGCAATGAAAAAAAGAAAACCAACAAAAATGTCACAAAAGCGTAACAAAAACCAGAAAGGCACTTTCGAAACTTTAGCAAATATTCTACCGTAGTAGTAGTAGACCGAAGATTTCGTGCTGGTATAGGCGGAGGTATTTGATGCTGTGTTTGTCGAGTGCCATCATGAGATGAATGTGGCGGTGGTGGTGGTGGTGGACGATTATGATTAGATCGAACATCAACACGAACCGAAGATGATGGTTGATGTACTCGATTAGTATTTAATTCATTCAACACTCCACCAAATATTTCAACTTCTGAACGGTTATATATTACAGAAAAACAGAAAATAAAATTATACGTAGATAAAACGGGGGAAAGTAGAAAGAAAATGTTCAGGTTTTTTTTAAGAGATAATAAGTTTACCTGGTGGCCGACGAACTCGTCTTGGTTGTGAAGTCATATTAGCGTCTTTGAGAACAGACATAAGATTTGATACAACATCAGTATCTTCATCACCTATAAATGATTAATTGAGAAAAAAAATTATTTGATAGATAAAATTATGCAAAATTATTTTACTTGGTTTAAAGAATGGTTTTTGTTCAGCTTTTGGTTCTGCACGATGTTTCTTTCGTATATCATCAACAAGTTGTTTTGACATTTGTGCACGTTTAGCTTTTTCATCTTGTTCACGCCATAGACGAGTTTCTTGTAGACATGTTAAAAATACTGTACAAAATGTTTTTAAATCAGTAAAAAACTCATTTAATGGACATTTTTTAGGATCAATTGTTAAATAATCACATAAATCTTGATATGCACTTGTCATTTTAGTATTTAATACTTCAAGTCTTTCAATATCATCTCGTGCTATTTTAACAAAACCCTAAATCAACAAAAAAAAAAATATATATATATATATATTAAAGATAATTCTCTTTTTTCTTAAGTTTTATTACTTCCATTGTTTGAGCAAAACGATCTCCTGATATTGAATCTGTTGTTGCATTTTTAGCATTATCTAAATCTGTTTGTGCACTACTAACACGTGATTTTATTTCATTTAATATTCTTTGTAATTCATTAGTATCAACTATGAAAAGAAAAAAATAAAAATAAAAATAAAAAATTTTTTTCTTCTTAAAAACAAAAACAAATGGATTAATAATTTTCTTACTTTTTGATGCTACTTCAGCAACACCTTGAAATTCATCACCAAATTTTAATAAATCTGCATGATCTTTTTCAATTTCTTGTATAATAAAATGTAATAATGTTCGTTTACCATCATTAGCTTTTGTTGAATGTAACTATTTAAATGAAAAAAAATTTATCATTAAACAATAAGAAGAAAAAAAACACATCATTAAACAATAAGAAGAAAAAAAACACAAGATGATTTTTACTTTTGGAAGAAAATTAATATCAAAACCATATATTGGTTCATATGTTTTACCACTTGAATTCATATAATTACCAATTGTTAATACAAGTTCAATTAATTTTGGAAAACGTTTAGAACGACGAACTGTTTCAGAAGCTTGTCGTGCAGCAACAAAATTCTATCAAAGACATTGAAGAATATATTTGTTGTTCATATATCGGAAAAAAGTATTCTAAGAAAAATCCTGAGAGAGTTTGGACTGATGAAGCTTACTTTGAAGGTTATAACCATTTTACTGAATTTTTTCCATCTAGCACAAGGTATCTACAGAAAAATTGAACAACAGAATTTCAATCTGAAATTTTGCTCATATGTAGTTCTTGTAATCATTGGAACACTCTAAAAGTTTCAATGGAAAAATATGTTTCTTTGTCGAAATGTTCGATTTTTAAAAAACGTCAATTTGTTAGGACTTTATAGATTATGAGACATTTCTTTTTTTCAGAATGGATGCCTCAAAAAGGAAACATTTTCTTTTTTTGAACGTTCCTATCACAACAAGAACTACATATGAGCAAGATTTCAGAATAAAATTCTGTTGTTCACTTTTTCTTTATATACCTTGTGCTAGGTGAAAAAAAAATCAGTAAAATAATCATAACCCTCTAAGGAAGCCCCATCAGTCCAAATGTTCTTAGAATCATGTTCCCAATATATAAACAAAATATCATTGAAAATAGCGTAGATCAGTTAGAGATCTTCCCTCGTTAGTTATCTCAGTGGTAACAATTCAAAGTATATGCCTATTTTAGAATATAAAATTATGCGACAAAAATATAGTAGAATGTTTGTTATTTAATTTATAGTACAATACAAAAAGCAAGTAAACAAATGAGAATTGATATTTTGAACAGAATTACATAAATTATTAGTGTTTTTTTTTAAATTTTCGCTTTCTTTCAGAAATCATATCATCTAAAGTATTTCAAAAAATCTAAATGAATAATAATAATAATATCACATAGTTTAAGGCAATCACTCGGCTGATCATAGTTTGATCGAAAATAAAAATTCGAAAAGTTCTTTAGAAAATTTTCATCATTAAACTACACTTTTTATTTGTGAGTATTGATTTGGATTAAGAGAAAACTCATACTCTCCGTATTGTTTCTCTTCAACATTTATCCATTCGATATTTTCATTTTTCTAGTGACAAATTTTGTTCAATTTAGCACTCTAATATGTCTCGCCACTTGAAATTTCATCGTTATCATTAGTATTATTCCAGAATACTTACTTTTTCTGTTTCTTCAAGTAATTCTTTGTATTGACTTTTAAATAGAAGTATTTTAATACGTTGTTGTAAACGTTTTATATCGCTAACCTATTTATAATAAATATATATTTTTCTTTTTAAACTATAAAATTTGAACTTACAGCACAAAAATATTGTTCAGCATCAGGTAAATCATATATTTCATTTTTTAATTCTGAAAGTTTTTTTAATTCTTCTGGACTAGGAAATGATTTATCTAATTGAGCAAGTAAATCACTCGTTAAATGTTCACTATCACAAGCAAGAAGCCATTGACGAAATTGTTGTGGAGTTGATTTTAATTGACTAAACATAATAGCTAGAAAAAAAAACGAATAACAATTGCATGATAAAAACAAATAAAAATTATCAAACCAAAATTTTGACCAGCACGTGGATCAAGTACACGAAATTCCTTTGTTTTTTTCGCTGTTGTTGTTGATGATGATTCATTATCACTATCAGCAAGATTTTTAACTGTTAAATAAGAAATATAATTTTTTTTTTGAATAATTGATTAATTCATTTCATGGATACATACTAGGAGCTGATTTTGTAGCAAAATTTTCTTTAATTGTTGTAAAAAATGCTTTATTTTGAAAATTTTTTTCATCAATATTTGCCCAAATTGATTCTTTTTTTATTGATTGTGGATTGATTTTATTCCAAGCTACTTTTTTTACAGCTTCACCAACAACATATTTTTGTTTTTTTTGGTAAATATTCAGGCACTGGTGGTGGACCTCAAAATAGTTTATAAAAAGAAAACTATCGATAGATAATTTCAAAACACGTTTTGTATATACCAAATGAAGGAGCATTCATGTTCATCATCGGTGGGGGTGGTGGACCTCCACTACCGGTCATTCCAGGAAATGGTGGAGGAGGTGGTGGTGGCGGTCCTCCGCTACCTACCATACCTGGAAATGGTGGAGGAGGTGGCGGTGGTACACCACCTTCTGTCATCATTGGAGGTGCTGGTGGTATAAGACCTGGAAAAATGGTTTATTTCGATTTTTCTTTTCAAAAGGCGAGAAAGCAGAAGAATAAAACAAAAACATAAGCAAAAGCAAAAGAAGCAAATAAGCCACACGATTTAATCTGACCTGGCATAGGAGGAGGTGGTGGAGGAATATTTCCTGTAGATATATTTGTAGAGAATTATTCTTTTACTAACAATAAATCTTTTTTCTTTGTATTTTTTTTTTGAATATATTACCTGGTGGTGGAGGTGGTGGCATTAAATCACCAGGTAATGGAGGTGGTGGTGGAATATTTCCTAATGATGGTGGCATCGGTGGCGGTGGTGGCGGCATGTTGCCTGTTGATGATGGAAGAGGAGGTGGTGGTGGAATGTTACTAGCAGATCCAATAATCGATATTGATTCTCCAAAAATATCAGCGTATTGTTTTTTAAAATTAATTGCTGTTTCTGTATCGACCTATTCAAAAAAACAAATTTCAGTCAGTCGGGGATTTTTGTTTTTGTTTTGTTTTAATGAGAAGAATTCTTTTTCTTTTTCGTATACCTTGCTTAAAATATTTTCAAGTGCTTTTGTTAATTTTTCTCTTGTTTTTTCAAGATGTTCAACACGTTCTTTCATTAAATTAATTTGTATTTCATTTTCTGTTACTGTTAAATTATTGACAGCATTTCCAGCCATTTGTGATAAATCATGTAATGAACCATTACGTACTGATGATAGATGATCACTTAAACTTAGACCAGAATCTCCAATTGATTCACTATCCATTGAATATGTATCAAAATCAGGATCACATGCTGTTTTTGAAAAAACAATACGTGTTATACATTCATCAATTAAACGAAGATAAGAAAAACTTTAAAATAAAAATTATTTAATATTTAAAACAAAATATGAAAACAATTTCTATTAACAAACCGAATAGCTTGATCATCTCGAATACAGATAAGTCGATTAATAATACTTGAAAGTATAGGTTCTGATGAAGTATTTTTTACTAAACCATATAAATAATCAAAACAAGCTTGAAGATCACTATAAGGAAAAAAAACAAATTTATTTTTTCTCTTTATTTAAAAAGAAAGAAGAAAGAAGAAATTTTAATATTCTTACGCCCATGTATTAGATATTGATTCAAGTTTAATATTCATTGATTGATAATCATCATCAATGTGATGAAGAAATAAATTAATTTGTGTTAATAAATTATCTTTTTGTTTTGGATCTTCACATTCATTAACTCGTTTTTGTAATTCCTATTGAATGAAAATTATAAAACGAAACAATAGAAAAATCTTATTTCTACTTCAAAACGTGATTTAAAACCAGAACGAAATAATTCACTACGTAAATGATATCGATGTTCTGTTGATAATGTAACAAATATAGCATTGATACACATTAAAAAACTACTCTGAAATAGATAAAAAATAAACAAATAACATAAAAACTAAAAGTTTAGTAGATTTTGATTTACATACAGCTATTTCTATTGTTCCATTAAGTTCATGAATTAGACATTCAAAACGTTCACGACCAGGACACCATTTTTGAGCAGATTTTGAAAGAAGTTGAACTATATTTTGACCATTAGAAGGACTAAAATTAAATGAAGTATTATTAGAATTTATTTTCAATGAAGAATATTTGAAAACTTTTCTCTTCTTTAATATTTTATGCATTATTTATATAATCAAATATTAAAGGTCATAAACAAATTATTTGATGTTTTTAAATAATACAAGTAACTTGAAATCGACATTAGAGATGTGTAGGGTAAACTTTTTTCATATCTGTGTTCAGGCTGATAAGGCAAGTTCCCGAAGTTATTCATCACTATTGAGTTGGGTCTATACACATCATGTAGATCCTAATAGGTTATAAATACTCTGAAAAGAGCTCTGGTTGCTAGCTGATTACTGCCGAGATATTGCATTTTTAAGATATATTTTTAGTCAATGCCGTGGCTCCTTCAAGAATACTGGGAAAATTCATTTTTGAATTTCGATTTGAAACTTTCTATAGAGACAGAATCTAATGCGAATAGTTTGTGATGAAAGTTTCAGATTATTTCGTTATTCCTATTCTGAAATACATCTATAATAAAAGCTTATCTTCTAGACGGTTCTTATACACTGGTAAATTTGATGCTCTTATTTCCGAAATTTGAAAATGATTAGCTAAGGGTCCGAATTATTATCAGGATATTCATAACTCATGAGGATCTACATGATGTACATAGTCCAGACTCCAAAGCGATTAACTAGTTGGGAGACTTCTCTCATAAAAAAAATTTGCTTACCTTTATCCTACCCTATTCTGTATATCTCTAATCGACATCTATGTTAAGAACTAATATATTTGATTCTTTGAATATTGACAGGTATAAATGAATCTATGTCCCAACAGGAGGAAAATGCAATAATATTCTTTTTCAACTTTTCAATACTTTTGTTTTTTTTCTTTTTGTATTAGACATAAAAGCTAATGGCACGAAGACGAATGATACTCTATGGAATAGTTTTATGATAAATTTTCATCTATTGTTTTGATCTATGTTCATACTTCACTATAAGGACAATAAATAAACTTATAATAGATCACAAAAATATTTACTGTATATAATCCTATATATTTCAACTAAATAAAAAATTGAATTATAAAATTTACTTATTTTCATTTGGCATAGCCAATGCAAATAAAAGAATTGCACATGTAAATTTAGTTTTATTTGAACGTTCATCATTTTCCGAATATAAAATATTTAATACATCAATTGTAATTTCAGCTATATCTTTTGCAAGTGATTCTTTCATGGAATTAAAATTCCAACCAAGATTAAGATAATTTTTAAATGCTTCAATACCAGCAGCAAGTATTTCATATAATGTACTTTGTTTTTCACGACGTTCATCACCATCACGATTAATTTTTCTATTTCAAAAAACAAAAAATTTTTATCTTATTTTCTTTTGAAATATTAAAATCAATTAAAATATACTCTCGTGTATATTGTATTTTAGTGATACATGCTCGCATTGCTTTAAGCATTGCATTTGGACCATTATAATTTTCACCAAATACTTTACTCCATTTTAAACCATATTTTTTTAATGAAAATGCAACACGTTCAAATGTTTCTTTACTATTTTTTGAATAAATATTATCAATAGTAACATTATTTAAACATTGAATTTGATATTCAGGTGATTTAGCACCACTCATTTCATTCTAGATTAAATTATTATATTAATTGTCTTCTTGGTTAGTTTTTTTTTTTAATATTTTAACTTACAGTGGCAAGTTTATAATGTGAAATAAGCATTTCTCTCATATGTGCTGTTGTTGTTTGTTCAAACATTTTCTTTTTTGTTTCATTTCCTTCCAATAAATCATCCTTAAATATTCAAAATTTATTAGTATCTTATTAATAAAAAAAAAAGAAAATAATTACTAACCATAACAGATTTAAAACGTTCTCGTACTTCATCATCATTAAGTGTACTAACATCAAGATCATTAGATGTTGTAGATGATGAAACTATAGTTGAATCAGATGCACCATAAAGTATAAATGTACTTTCATTAGGAGCATTTAAATGATTTCCTTTATTATTAGAACTTGATGCATTATTACCAGAATTCATTCCAAATGGAAGTGGAGCACGTGATTTTCCAGCTGATTTTCTCATTGATTTCTAAAATTTAATTTAATTTAGTTTATGTTTCTATAGCAAGAATCATATCATTTCAAATATTCGATGATAAATATTTCTGAAATCCATCTTTTATTATACATAAGGTATGTACACAATTCAAACTTTTTGCAAAATTGTTTTTTTCTTCAAATGTTTTTTTTGCAAACCCAGATAGAGTGCATCCAATTACCTAGAAAAATTGTTTATTCAGTTTCGTTTTGAAAAATCTCGAATTTTAGATGTCATAACAAAAAAAAATGTCAATTTCTCAAGCGTCCGTGAATATAATATGGTTTCTCGTTCTTTGCAACAATGTAAATATTTATATCTCGATTCTCAACATAAAATTGAAATACATAAAGAAATCTTAAAGTTACTCTGTTTGTATTCAATTTTTGTGTTGCAACCCAGAAAAAAATATTTGGTGTCGTACAGAACAAAAAAACATGTTATATTCACTGATTATATGAAAAAGTGACATTCTTCCTCAATAAATGGATGCGCTCTATCTAATTACACACACCTTATTATATCAATGAATTGATAGGGATACTCTCGTTTTTAAGGTTTCTGCTGTCGTTTTAAACTAACATGGATAAGTGATAACTCAATGAAGCCTTTGTAGAATATGATCTCATTAACGCAAGTAATAAATTCTTCATTTGGACGTTTTTCTTTTCAAATTCTGTTATTTAATTATCCATCTATTTATAATGAACAAATACATTATGTCATATCGTTAGTGCAATATATGTCTATATTAACACATCAATAGCATTATATAGGCAATATATTACAATTCCACTAAATTAATCTAGAATATTTTGTTTTTGTCAAATACAATAGACTTATAAAAGAAACATTATGGGTTTACAATAAGTACAGAATGATATTTATATGCTATAATATAAGTTTAGAATTTCAATATATTATCGTTTATAACTGTTTTATACTATAGTTGTCAGACCACAACAAAAAAAGCTATGCATATTGAAAAGAGAACATATGTCGTACTTAATGTAAATTTAATGTAAAAATATGAATGAATGCAAGAGTAATTTTATCAAAATAAAAAAAAATCATAAAATCTAATTAAAATTATTCTTAAAGAAAATGTCTTCTTAGTTATAATACATAATCTATAAAACTTACCATAAATATTTGTGAAAGTGTTCCACCCTAGATAATCAAAACAAAACTAAAAATTTCCTTAAAATTAAATATTTTTATTGTTTTGTTTACCGTATTTCCTTTTGTCTTAGTTTTTCCTTCTTTTGTCTCACGTTCTTGATTTCCATCATCACTCATTATTATTATTATTATTATCTAATTCAATTTAATTTTCAAAATATCTTATCTAAAATACGAACAAAGAAAAGTCTCATTTCTATTTATGATACAATTGAATTTTTAATTAAATTTCCATAAATTTTTGCATTCTGTCGATTTTGATGTTTTATTATCATTGCACATAAACGATCATTTTCATATTGTCGTTTTTGTTTTAAATATGTATTGTTTGTTGTTTTTATATTTGGTATAATACGATGATGATATTTAGTATTATGACGATAAATTTGATTAACACGCTCTTTTGATTGTTGAATAAATGAAGATTTTCGTTGTTGAAATGCATCTTGTAAAGATGGACTATCTTCACTATTATTATTATTATTATTATTTAATGAATTTAAAGGTAAAAAAAATGTTAATGATGATGAAGATATTTGTTTTGATTGTTTAATTATTTGTTGAATTTGTTTTAATAGAACTGCTTGTTTCTGTTGACAAGCAATTAATTCGTTAAATAATTCATGTAATAAAGATGATTGATCACTATTCTTTGATAATGTCTGAATAGAAAGAGCATAAAAATAAAAATAAAAATCAATATTATTTTTGTATGAATTTTTATGATAGGTTATAAATATATATTTTTTTTGTTAAGTGAAAATGTATTTTCAATAGAATCGTGTTAAAAAATAAGAGTTTCGAGAAATTTTTTTTTTGAATAAGAAATGTGTTGAATACAATGATTGCAATCAAGTAAGAAAGAAGAAAAAAAAAAAAGAAAAATTTCAATTTTTTTTCTTTTTCTATTTAACTTGAAGGATTTTTTATAGTACTTTGTCAATGTGAAAAGAGAGTCAAGAACAAAATTCTTTTTGTTAAAGTTAAATGAAATAATCTAAGGTTCGAAATTTATTATTTTAATAATAAACCTACATAACTTACTGATTGATTCGTTTCGATTTCATCTGTTATAGATTTTTCTTCATTTGTTTTTATGCTTTGTTTTTTCATAGATACTTCTGAATAAAGAATCATATCGTCATCATTTTGTGATGCTATTGATAATGATGATGATAATGATAATGATTGTTGAATGTCTAAACAAGTAAAACAATATGCAAAAAACTGAAATTGAAACCATTGTTTTTCTTGTATTCTATCAAAGGTTTCAATAGTTCGATTCTCTGTTTAATTATCGATATGATGCTAGTAAAATTTAACCTTTCGATTCGATATATAATGTCATACGTGCAGTTGTTTGAAATGTTTTTATCGTGTTGAGTTCGAACAATAAATCATCGTTTGCAAACAGTTAAACAATAATAGAGGTTATTGTAAAGAATTCCTAAGAACAAGATTTCAAATATGAAATGGAATTTTTCTTACGATATTTTTTTAAGCTATGTTAATCCATCGATCCGATTAAAAGTCATATATAAGATTCATGATGAATAATACTCCCACGTGACATCATTGACACCTTTTTCTATGCACTTATGTTTTATTTTTTAGGTGTATGTTATTCATTCTGTGATGCAAACGATACCTGCAGGTTCATAATTAGTTATTGGATGAGATCTATAGTTCTTTGATTTTGTTGATGGTGACTTGGTATAATAATTTTCATCCGATGATAATTGAATAATATCTGTTGAAGTTCGTAATTTCTGTTGAAGAGAAAAAAGAAATATTCTGTATTATTTTGAATTTCTCATCTTACAGTTTCAAGTTGTTTTGTAATAAGTTCCCAATCGATATTATCATCTTCTGTATCATTATTATTATATGATGAAGATGATAAACTATGAGTATCCGAATCAAATGATAAATCATGAATAGTATGTGATTTATTAATTGTATGAATTCGTGTAAATGATTGTGGTTCGGATGCAAGAGAAGAGAAATTGTTTCTGTCTTTTGAAGTTATACGATCTGTATGAGTTTGAATCATTTCTAAAAGTAAATGTAAAATCGAGGAAAAAAAACGGATTGCGTAGGAGTTAAGAAAAAGAATATATAAATGAAAGGATTAGTTACTAGTAATCTGTATTTAATCAAAACAATCATCATTTGTAACTTTGAAAAAGAGAAGACATTTCTTCTTCGTGTATATGTGTGTGTGTCTATATCGTTGTTCGTAGGTCTTCATTTTGTGTAAATAAAAAACAAAAACTCTAATGAATTGTCAAGGTATTGTTAACTTATCTCAAACTATCAGTTGAAATAAAACAATAAGACAACGAAAAGAAGAGGAAAGGTTTTGCCTTTTTCTTTTTTTTTTTTTGTGTGTGTGATTTCGATTCATCAAGGCTGAGTCAAACAAAAGATAGTATGAATCATTTATTGCTCACTACGTAAATTTAAAGTGTGACGAAAGAAAAAAAAAAGTAAAAATAAGTCATACTAGATGGCGTTAGAGCGCTGTGTATAATATGAATTAAACGTTTTTCTTCTAAACAAAACTAATCAATAATGAAAATGTATGTTTCTAATGCAATGAAAATTCATACATAATACATTCTCAATGAAAAATATTGAAAATTACCAAGATGTAATGAGCGAAACATGTGATTTCAAGTACTTTAGTTTTGATCACTACACTTTATTGCCCAGAAGTATTGATCAAAACTGCTTTCGACCAACGAAGAGAATCATATTGGTTAAAGTAAATTAGATGATATTACTAGATGAAAAAAACGATTTTTATAAACAGTATTAATATTACTTACTCATTGTACAGAACAGAAAGTTTAATATTCATCAAAAAAAAAAGATTTTTTTCTTAAAGCTCAAAGAAATTGAAATTAAATTAAAAAACTTCTTTGATCTAAAAGATGTAGAAATATCTTCGTGATTTTCTAGTCTGATACCTTACTTGAGGACGTCAAGTTTAGATTGTCATCTATTCTCAATTGTTGCATTTATATTTCAAACAGAAGATAAGGCTTCTTTTTCCTCTTGCTCGCTTCATGCATTTGAAAGTTGAGGTGAGTCAGTCAAATAAAAGAAATTTTAAAGTAAACATATTATATCAAATGATAATACTTATTGAACATCTATTTGAGTTCAAAAAAACAACAGCTTCATTTTAAAATCAATTTTGAATGAACTTTTTTTTTATTTCGTGACACTCTTTTTTATCTTTTAATCGTTTATTTAAAGATTTTCGACTAAATAATTCATTGTTATGAAATTCAATAAATCAATTTCATGGTTTTATTTGTTTTGAATGTTTATCATTAAAATTATTGAATACAATTTCAGATTAGATCATTTGACGAGATTTTTTCGTCATACTAAACGAGAATAGTGTCTAATTACTTGTAGATAAATTTGCCAAAAAAATTTATTATAGAGCAGATTTAGATACATAAATAAAAAATTATTAAGAGAAAATATGAATATAGAAAAGAAGAAAATCAATATTTTTTTATTCCCAAGATATTCATTCAATGTTAATGTTTGTTGTTTCAAACGTTCTTCTAAATTATGTAATTGTGCATTTCGGTTTATAAATAACTTTTTTCATGGAAGTAATTTAACGTAAGTGAAGTTAGCGTCCGATTCAAGTAATTCTGCCGCCGATTCGCCCAGGAACATGTTCCAAGTGTTCCATTTGTGTTCCAAGTACAACTTGATGAGCTCTATCGAATGGTGTATTCAGAGTTTACGTAGCTCAAACTATGTCTTCGCAAACCTCAAAATACTAGTCCAAAAGTATGAGAAATAGTCCATCAGCATAGTAATTCTATCGCCGATTCGTTCAGGAACATGTTCCAAGTGTTTCATTTGTGTTGAGGGATGTCATAATATCCGAAACTCGGATATCGAGATTCTCAAACATCGCCATATCCTTAAAGAGTGAGGATTTTGAGTGAATTTGGTGTAACAAGATGCATACCCAAAATGGGTGGGTATGTGTGTGGGGTGTGGGTGTGGGCAGGGGTGTCGCATCAGTGTTAGCATTAGCATTAATGTAATACTAATCCTAATACTTTGGCATTAGGATTTATCATTAACACTAACGCTTTCGTATTAATGGCACTAGTGTTAATTAATGCAAGGTGTTAGAATGAAATCAGCATTAATTTTAATGCTAATGCCTCCTAGTTGTGCCTACCAGGCTAAAATTACATGAGATGCTACTGGCAATCCTAGTTTGCTAGTAGCATCACCTGGAATGCTTCTAGCGTTGCTTTAAATGACACTAAAATTGCTAAGAATGCTAGAAGCATTCTGTGGCTGCTAGTAGCTTCCAAGGGCCGCTAGTAGCATCCCAGGACTGCTAGGTGCATCCAAGGACTGCTAGTATCATTCTACGAATGCTGAAGGCTTCCCAGATGGTGCTACTAGAATTAGGGATGAGTTTAGTAGTATCCCAGGAACACTGGAAGCATCGAAGATGATGCTTGTGGCATCCCAGTAATCCGAACGCATCCCTGATGCTGCTACAGGTATCCCAGGTGATGCTAGTAGGATGCCAGGTGATGCTAATAGTATCTCAGGACTGCTAGCAGTATCTCAGGAATGCTAGAGACTTCTCAGGTGGTGCTGGTGGCATCCCAGGACTGCTAGTAGGATGTCAGAAATGCTAGATGCTACCAAGGTAAGGCTATTAGCATCTCTGGACTGCCAGAGGCACTCCTGGTGATGTTAGTAGCATCCCAGGCATGTCAGACGCATCTCTGGTGATACTAATAGGCACCCAAGTGATGCTAGTTGGAACCCAGGTGATGTTAGTGGTATATCTGGGGTGCTAGTAGGACCTCAAAATGCTAGAGACTTCCCAGGTGGTGCTAGTAGTATATGGAGAATGCCAGAGGCTACCAAGGTGAGGCTATTAGCATCCCAGGTGAATCTAATACCATCCCAGGTATACTAGAGGCTTCCCGGATGATGCTAGTAGCGTCTCATGTAATTTCAGACTTATAGGCACAACTAGGAGGCAGTAGCATTAAGAATTAATGCTAATTTAATGCTAATACCTTGCATTAATTAACGGTAATGTCATCAGTGCCAAAGCATTAGTATTGGCATTAATTAATGCTAATGCTAACACTAATGGGACCTCCTGCCGCATCCTACCTACACCCACATCCACACGGATACCCCACACCCGCACCCACACCCACACCCCACGCCCACACCCGCATTCACACCCCCACCCACCCATTTTGGGTATTCATCTCGTTACACCAAATTTACTCAAAATCCTCAACTTTTTAAGGTAGGGTATCCATTTTGGGTATCCATCTCATTACACCAAATTCACTCAAAATCCTCAACTTTACAAGATAGGGTATCCATTTTGGGTATCCACTCTGACGGATATCGTGACTAGTATCTCCCAGATACCCAGCCTTTGGATATTATGACATCTCTGTCTGTAGAGCACATAAACAAAAGAAATCATTTTCTAAAAATTTTTTACTAAAAAAGACGAGAATACCCTTAAACTTTGTCATTTTTATCAATCAATTAATCCCGATTTCATTGTTTTTAGTTCTTTAGTCATATATATATAATATTTCATGTTTTTATCAAATAAATCAACAAAAAAAAATCTACGTAAATATAAATATAAATATACAAATCAAAATGAGAAACTTTTTGATATCGAGCAGATGTAACATAGGAAATTAAACAGAAGAATAAAGTTTTTAAAGACCGACTGTATGCATGGCATTAGTTATTTTATCAACAATGTACTAAAAAAGAAGAAAGACTTTTAAAAAAAGAAAATAAAATATTTTACTTGAGCTTCAGACATATTTCGATATTTGATCATTTTATCATAAGAATGTGTTGAGTTAAGTGTTCCAGTTTTTTTTGGTTCCTTAAAAATACAAAAAATTAAACATTTTTCTTCTTTTTTTTTTTGTTTTTATTAAACTACTTTTGTAAGAATTTGTATTTGATCTAAATTTGGTTTTATAATTGGTTCTTGTTTTAAATCTTCATATGCAATTTGCCAATCAATTCCATATAAATCCAAAGATGAGATTTCCGTTATAAATAATAAACGTCTAAAATTAAAATAATTTATTTAAACAAAATCATAAATTCAATTTATACTTTGATGTAGCCATTAACCAAGATGCTGGACTTTCTGAACAGGTTATATGTGCAACATAAGTATCTGATTTTGCATATTTCCATTCTTTTAATCTCTACGATATCGCAAGAAAAGAACAAAATAAGAATTTTTGAAAGAAAGATAAATTTTACATTTAAAATGAAAAAACCCATAGCTTTACGAGCCATAGCTTCATGAGCGACATATGGTTGAACAAGAGATCTTTTTGTTTCCGTTCGAATAACTTTAGATTTATTTAAACTTATATAAAGCATTTCTTCTCGAGTAATATCATTAATCATTGATAAACCAATATCATGGATACCAATTTGAACACATTGACCCATTGATTCAGCTAATGATGACATCTATGTTCATCAAAATGGATTATTTTATACAAAAAAAAACTTAAGTGACTTACTGCAGAAGCTGCTTCAATGATTTGTGAATCATCAGCAAACAGTAAAACAATTTGAATACCAGCAATAAATGTAGTATAACTCACATTACGATCATCATCTTCTCCAAGAAAACCACATTGAGGCTATTTGAATGAAAAAAAA
>CAJNOL010000313.1:0-163335 GCA_905250125.1 Rotaria sordida
TTACAGAGTAATGCAAAGAATATAAATCAAGAATTCAAGAATAACATCAGTAATATTAGATTTTTATCCAATCATTGATCAACTATCATGATCAAAATATTCGTACGACTGATTAAATTTCAACAAAAGATTTTCCTTGTATGTATTGTATTTTTTTGTATTTATAATATATAGAAATCGGCGCATCCTATAATCTTTTATAAGATTCCTAGTTTATAATTGATCGAGATCGATTTATCTTTTTTGTAAAGTTCATTGGACAGAATATACGTCTGTGTTCCCAAAAAAAAATAAGTTTTAAATCGCTCTTCCGGAAGAGAAAACTTGGATAAAACATTGTCTACATGAAAATCACGTTGATTGGTCATGCATTATATTTAGTAAATTATTCTACTTTTATGGCATTGGTCTAAAAAGTGTCAATGTCCACAAAATAGAGCAAAGTCTAAATTAAAAATGAAATTCAATGAAAGACTCTGAGTTCAAAATACTTTCTAAAATTATATGAAATGAAGTAAGGTTCAAGAAATGCTATTGGCAATACTCTCACAAGTACAAAATTAATTTTATTTATCTTTTATATAATACCACAACAATAAAAGATATATCGCATATCTATTAATAGAAAACAAATGTTCGTAAAATAAGTGGCCTCGATCAACAAAACAGCAATACAACGGGAAAAAAAACGACCGATCCGGTTACAATACAAAAAAAGCATAATTTTACATCTTATAAAAAAAGACTCGATGTTTCCATAGACAAATCAAATCAGATATTTTTCTTCAATAGAAGAACTACATAAAAAAAAAAAAAAAAAACTTCTCTCTATTCATACTTAAAAAAAGGTTCCAATTCACATTGATTAAAACCTCTTAACTTATGTTTTTTTCTTCGAAGCACTAAAATTTAATAGTTTGCAATGATTTTTCTCTTTTTAAATTATTGCATATGACAATCAAAATTTAATTCATTGTCTTTACAATAAATGAAGAATTATTTTACATATTGATGCTCTAGTAATTGAGCAAAGAAAAATATATTTGAGTTTCATTATTTTCAAGGAAATATATGTCATTATAAAATGTGCTGCTTTTAAGTTTCCGGTGTTCTTTGACATATAACTCATAAACTATAATCATATTTTTTTTTTCTATCGAACGTTTATGCATTCTTCTATAATTGTTCGTATTCCACAAATGCAATTTGCCTTGGTTTAAAATGTTATCTCTTCGTATTCACTCGTGAACTATTTTCTTTCGACTCAAATTTCGTTTTTCTTTTCTTTTCTTTTCTTTTTTTTTTTGTCTCAATGTCTGATCATATATAAATTCACATTTTGAAATTTCATTATTGATTTTGTTGATTTCACATAATGAAATATACCACTTAACTAGAAGAAAAATTATTTTAATGTTAGCTTATTTTGTTTTTTGTTTTTGGCTACCATCGACGACACCCTTTCATTTTTTTTTTCTCCTTTTCTTGTCAATGAAGCCGTTTCAATTTTTTTTTTTAAGATTTGTTTGAATGTTACAGCAACTAAGCAGCCATTCATTCTTTGTCTTCTTTACTTTTACTATAGTTGTCATACACAAGAAAAAAGAGGAAAAAGGGAGAGAGAGAGAGAGAGAGAGAGAGAGCGAGAAAAAAAATCGAGAAATTTGCATTTTAAATTATATTTTTTTTTTGGTGGTGTGCAAACGACAAGACAAGAGGAACACACGCAGGTAACCGAATTGAATGATTAGCGAGACTCAATAGTTGATTTGATACGTTTTTTTTCTTAATAAATGTCAGAGAATCCCTTCTGTTTTCATTATGATATAAAAAAACAGTTAGTAGTTCGAAACTTCTTTTCATTTTTTTTTTATAAAAGTAACATGAAAATTAAATGGAGAAATGTATGTCTTTATATTTCATTATGTTTTTTTTTTTGTCTTTCAATTTTAACTAAAATTGATTTATTATTATTTAGGTTATCATTATTACATGGCAACGAATATAGATGACCGAACAGATCCATTTGCTGATCTTGAATATCGTGTAACAAATCCAAAAGTAAGTCAAGATGTAATTAATCGAAATTCTGGAATCAATATATTAAGTAAACAACCTATATCAAAAGCAGTACAACTTAAAGCTGAAAATTATGATTTATGGTTTCAAAATGAACGTTTAACGGAAGAAAATGGTGCATTAGGTATTGAATTGGGTAAATTACAAGATAAACATGATAAATTAATGTATTTGGCACGTAATCGCCTTGGTGAAATTCGTTCAAAATATCAACGACTTGAACAAGATAATCAAACATTAAAAACTGAATTAGATCGTTTAGCACGTGAATATGAAACAACAAAAAAAATTGTTGAAGATTATCGTCGTATGGAAGAACGGTAAAATGAAATTAAAAAAAAAATTAGAGAAAAACTTTCTTTAGATTTATCATGTGTGTGTTTTTTGTTTTTACATAGTTTTAAAACAGCAGATCGTGAAATGCGTTTAATGATTGATACATTAACACGTAATAATGAAGATTTAAAAGGACAAAATCAAGCATTAATAAATGAACTTGAATTATTAAAAGAAAAATATTATATAGCTAAACAAAATTTAGAAAAATCTATGCGAGATGCAACATTACTTAAAGAAGAATTAACTAAAGCTGTTTATGCACGTGATTCACTTGAAAAAGAAACTGTACGATTAAATGGTAAAGTAAATGAATTAGCTACTGGAAAAAAAGCTGCGGACGAAAAAGTTGACTTTTTAAATGGTCGAACAAATAATTTACAAGTGGATTTAAGACGGTAAGAAAGAATAAAATTAAAAAAAAAAAGAAAAATGAATATTATTCTTTTTTGATATTCACATAATTTATTTATTTATTTTTTTTTTAGTTCAGAAGCTAATGCTGCTATGTTACAAGAACGTTTTACATTAGTTAAAACTGAACGTGATGCATTAGATACTGATAGTAAAAATAAATTAACATTATTAATGCAAAAATTAAAAGAACTTCAGATACAAAATAAAACAGCTATGGAACAATTACATGGCCAAAGTAAACAATGTGATCATTTAAATAGTGAAAATAAACAATTACTTGAATATGTTGTATGTAAAAATAGAAAAATAAGATAATAAAATTTAATAATATTATGATTTTCTTTCTTATTTATAGAATGGATATCGTAAAGAAAATGATCTTCTTGCTAAACAACTTGTTTCTGTAAATACAAAACAAAAACGTTTAGCACTTGAACTTGAAAAATTAAAATCTGTTGATGCTTTTATGAAAAATGAAGAAGCTATGAAAATGCAAGATGCTTTAATGGGTTTAACTGATCAATTAACACAATTACGTAAAATGCATGCAAATACACTTACAGAAAATCAACGTATTAAAGAATTATTAATTGAAAAAGATTCGGTTTTAACAAATTTGGGTTATGAACGTCATCAATTACAAGATAAAATGATTAAAAATGAACATACAATTCGACAAATGGAACGTATGTTAGATGGTAATGGTGGAACTAAACGATCACCAATGGAACCAATGAATAGTACAGGACAATCTAATGTAACATCAAATCCATATACATTTGAAAATGTTCTTGAATCTTGAAATAATTCTATCGCGTATAACAGAGTGCTTCTAGATTTTTCTTTTTTTTTCTTTTTTCTTTTCGGCATACAAATAAAAAAAACTGTGGCTTCATCTTGACGATGGTATTTCGTATACATTGATTTTCTTTTTTTTCCAAGTTCTTTTTTTTTTTTTTGCTGAGTCAATATGTAATACAAAACGAAAAAATTAACCTAAAACTATGCATTAGAATAATGACAAAGCGTGCTCTATCATGAAAGATAATGATATTAAAACATATGTGACATAAGATAAAGTCAAAGTATAAAAGTTTGCCATACTTGACTATTAGAAAATATTATCTTCTATTATATCATAAATGAAGGTGAGTAAATGATGAGATAAAAATCAAAATTTCTATTTTAAATTATAACAATTTGGATTCTTCTTTCTTTTTTTTTTTGCATTGTCGATATAGATGCAATCGATTTCGATTCTTGTTATTTTCGCACTTGCTTTTAGCTGTGCATTAACTGTCGATGTTACACTTAATGAACATTGGAAATTATGGAAAGATATGCATAATAAATATTATTCCGATGGTGAAGAACACGTTCGGTATGAAATATTAATTTTTGAATATATAAAATTCATGTTGTTTATTGTTTTTTTTTGTATAGTCGAGCTATATGGGAAAGTAACTTAAAAACGGTACAAAATCACAATCTTCAAGCTGATCTTGGTGTTCATACATATTGGCTTGGAATGAACAAATATGCTGATATGGTAAAATTTTAAAGATATTTATACAGATTTTATTTTGTATATTAAAAATAGACTATTACTGAATTTGCTAAAATGATGAATGGTTTCAATGCTACAATGCATGGTCAACGTACTCAAAATCGTCAAGAATTCACACTTAATCTAGATGTTTCATTACCAGATACCGTTGGTATGTATAAATATTAATAGAAATTAATAATTTTATTGTTTTTTTCTTCTTTTTTTTATTTATAGATTGGCGTGATAAAGGTTATGTTACTGATGTAAAAGATCAAGCTCAATGTGGTTCATGTTGGGCATTTTCAGCAACTGGTGCTCTTGAAGGTCAACACTTCAAAGCTAGTGGTACACTTGTTTCACTTTCAGAACAAAACTTAGTCGATTGCTCAGGCAAACAAGGTAATATGGGTTGTAATGGTGGTTTAATGGATCAAGCTTTCGAATATATCAAAGTGAATAGTGGTATTGATAAAGAAGATTCATATCCATATGAAGCTAAAGATAATCAATGTCGATTCAAAGCATCAGATGTTGGTGCTACAGATACTGGCTATACTGATATCACATCAAAAGATGAAAGTGCTCTTCAACAAGCTGTTGCTACTGTTGGTCCAATCTCAGTTGCTATTGATGCTAATCATATAACATTTCAATTATATAAACGTGGTGGTATGTATTTTTTTGATTTTTGTGAATTTTTCAATCATACAAATTGATTAATTTAGTCTACAACGAACCATTCTGCTCACAAGTTCGTCTTGATCATGGTGTTCTCGCTGTAGGTTATGGTACAGATTCTGGCAAAGCTTATTGGCTTGTTAAAAACAGGTAATTATCATATATGGTTTTGGTGTTTTAGTAAATATTCCATTTATTTTATCTGTTAATTAATTCTAGTTGGGGTAAAGGTTGGGGTGATCATGGTTACATCAAAATGAGCCGCAACAAACGCAATCAATGTGGTATTGCTACAGCTGCCAGCTATCCAACTGTTTAAAAGACATATTTTTTATATATTCTTCTTTTTCCATCTGTCTTGTTTTTTTTTCCTTTTACTTATGCTCTATATTTTTTTTTTGTTTTGTTTTTGGTATTCAAATGACAACAATAATAACATCACGACAATAAAAAGGAAAAGGACTATACATCTTATTATATATTCATAGAATGATGCTATAGTTGGAATCATTGCATGACATACATTAGCTATGATTTTCTGATTTCTTCCCCCTATCAATAAGCATAACAAGTACTAGACAAACTGAGATAGATCTAATTGAAAGACATATATATATTTGTCAATGATATTGATCACTAACAAACAGGATATGTTTGTATATGTATTATTTAAAAATGAATCAATTGGCTATTGAACAAGAACAAAAACCATTGATGAGAAAAAAATAAAAATAAGAGAACACTTTTCTCTCATCAACAATGTAGCACGCTTTCAATACTCTTCCTATTTATTATTCTTTGAGTCTAAGAAGATCCAAACGGATATTGTGTTTTATTACTTTTCATCCGGTCACGAAATACTATTGAATAAAGGTTCAAAATAGAACATCGAGCTTAATGATCACCGGGTAAAAGTAGAAATAGCTATAATAATAAAGATAATAATAACAACAATAATAACACTGCTTGTTTTCTATATCTATGTAAAACTAATGAATAAAAAAAAAAAAAAAAACAGAGAAGAGAAAATAAAAAAAAAACGGAGACGAAAAAGAAGACGACGAAGAAGAAGAAGACGAAGAGAAAGAAAAGAAAGAGATTTGCAAAATTTATAATCAAAATCGACATCATCTTCGAAACAACATTTGGCCATTTATTCAAAAATCTTCAATTCCACAGCTTGTTCGATCATAATAATCAAATCAGTAAGCTATTTATCATCATATAAGTCTTTACAAGAACAAAAAAAAATAACAGCAAAAAAATGGAGAAAAAAGAGAAAAACGATGACGACGGCGACTTGATTCTTGTTGCATGTCGAATGAAATGACAACACTAAATGCAATTATTAATCTAGCACATGTATCCGACTAACAATCATTTTCGCGTCTTATGAATCTTTTTTAATATCTTAACTGTATATCAAGTGAAAATAATCTTCTTTCTCGTTTCTTTTCTTACTTAACAAATAATGTCTAATAACTGGACATTTGATCATGATGATCATGCACCATTTGGTTCCGATGAAAATATAAATCTTACTGAATATCGTTCACTTTTAATTACAATATTTTTTTTTATGATTGGATTATTTGGAAATAGTATTATGTTAATTGGTAATGGATATATATTACGACATTCATCAGGTGGAGAAAAACGTACATTTGAAAATTTTCTAGTTGAAATATCTTGTTTTGATTTAATTATATTGACATATCATTTAATCAATTCAATTATACGTTATAAAGCATTACCAGAAAATGAAAGTGATATAATGACTGGTTTAATAAATATATCAACTGTTTGTTGTAAATTATTAACATATATTATACGAATATCAACATTAATGTCACATTGGTTAATTATTTTACTTCTTCTTAATCGATTATTTCTTGTTTATTCAAAATTCTTTCGATTTATTGCTATTGTCAATGCTAAATATGCTGTGTAAGTAAAATTCTATTTTGAATATTTAAATAAATCTTTTGATTTTATTATTAATCTAAAAAGTAAAACAAAGTCATACCATCATTATCTGAAATAAAAATACTAAGATTTTATATAATTCAAAAAAAAAAAATCAAGTCTTGTAATCAGAAATAGATCATCAACTATATTTTGTATTCTTCTATATAAACTATTTATTTATCGATTTGAAAAATTTTCTATGTATATTAAAATTCAAAAATAAATTTATATTTTTCAGCAAAATTTGATGAGAATTCTCTTTATATGATAAATTTTTTTTTTTTTTTCTATGAGTATAAACATAAACTATAGTAATTGGAAACTTTATATTTTCCGTTCTCATAATTTAATAAATATAAGTAGTTCACTTTATACATCAAACTTTGCGTAAGTATTTAAGTTAATTATTTCAAAATATGTATCAAAATAAGAAGAATTTTAATATTTAGTTGTGTTTTATTATTCATATTCACTCTTTTCAATGTACCACCAATTGAATCGATGTCATATAATGAACCACTTTCTTTCGTACATAATTCAACAACAAATGTAACATTTCATCGTCATTGTTTAATGAATGCAGAAATGGTTGATTTACACGCATCCATTTATTCAACAGCTGTTATTGTCAATGTTTTTTGCTATACTGGTCTTGGTTTATTATTAGCAACAATAATAATATGTATTTTATCAATATTATTATTTCGTAAAGGTGCACATATCTGGAATGAATTACATTCACATTATTCTGAAACAGAAAATATTTCATTACGTTATGATTCTCCAATAGCTGATTATCTTCGTACATATAATGCAGCATTTTCACTTGGTATTGTATTTGTTTTTTTATCAATACCATGTAAATTTTTACGTTTAATTGTTTTATTTGCATCAAATAATATTGATGAATATTCATCATCAAATCAAGTTCTTGTTACAGCACATGCACATATGCAAACAATTGGTTTAGCATTTGAATTATCACTTTATTCATATAAATTTTTTGTTTTTATTTGTACAAATTATCGTTTTCGTTGTGCATTAAAATATTTATTAAGATATCAACGTAGTCATGTTATTCTTGATCAAAGAATATCAACAGTTACAAATAATAATAATGATAATCAACGTATTCATTTAAGTCATTCACAAGAAAGTGTACCATTTGAAGGATTATATAAACATTTAGAAACAAATGAATTTGATATGCCAGTTAATATGCGTCGAACTCATTTGAGTGGTGGACGTGGAACTCTTAGTTCTTATAGTCATCGATCAAGTTTTAAAACACGTTCAAGTGTTTGTAGTCGACGAACAAAAGAAGATGAAATATCACTTTAAATAATTCAGCTTTTGATGTTTTGTTTTGTTTTGTTTTTTTTTTTGTTGTTTCTGTTTTGTAAAAAAACAAAAATAATCTTTATTCAAAAATAAATGTTGTACGAAATATGAATTATTAATAAGGTTTAAAGAAAAAAAAAAAAAAAAAAGAATCAGAATTTTCTTGTAGTCATCATTTGAATAATGATCTTGATATAATTATGGTTCAATCGATTGATAAATATTAAATATTCAATCATCTTTTTTTTTTGCTGTTGTTGTTTATCTGCTGATTTGCATAATATAGTTCATGTAATTGATGATAGAGACCTATTTGTTTGTTAGTCTTTTTTATTTTTATTATAATTCAAGATCTTTATCTTTTTTTTTTTTTTTGTTGCAAACCAAATATTAATGTATATATATATATATATTAGTTTCATATCTGTGAGATTGAGTCATAAGATTAGAAAAATTACTTTTTGTTGAGCGGATTATATTTGATATATATGCTTTATTTAAAAATATATATATATATATATATCTTTAGATAATTCTTCTACTTGCTATCAAACGTTTTTTTTTTTTTTTGTTATTGTTGTTTTGAAGTCATTAATCTAAAGAGGATTTTCTTCTATTTTAAGTCTATCAGAAGTTTTACGACTTTAAATCATGTTGTTATAAAAAAAAGTCGATTGTTCTTTTTATTTTAAATTAGTTTGTCAGAATATTTGCATGAAAATTGATGGAAATTTTTGTTATTATTAATAATAATATGTTATTCAAGAATCAGCAAAAAAAAAAAAACAAAAAAAAAGTCTACTGATAAATTAACATGAATCTTTTCTGAAAGATCAATTATTATATTTCTAATTTTCTTTTCTAGCGTATACACTTGATGTCTGTTTTTGAACATTATAAAACAATAGATGCGCATATATTATAAATGATAGTTCATATTTGAAAAAGAATTGACAGACAATGTCTAAGTACATTTAATATGCTTAGATGAAAATGCATAGAATTATGAAACTTATAATTATCATTCCATAATAATCAGTCAAATTCGATTGATAATATAATAGGATATATACATTATTAAAATCGGGAAAAAAAATTCTATAGAATAAGTTCAAAGATTGTTGAAATAGAAATATGTCATAGTTTTGTTTTGATAATAAAGAATAATCATCAAATTATTAACTATACATATTTCTAATATTAGTTAACAATTGAATGATGTCAATATATTATTTCAAAATTCAATTATATATAACTAAATCAATGTATTTTTCATGCAATATAATTAGTTTTGTAATTAATAATTTTCTTTTTAATATCATCTATTTATATATATACTTTGTTACTTCGTAATAAAAATTGAAAAGACTTCGCGATTTCATTTCATATAATTTGTTTTTTGATCTTAAGTGCATAGTAAACTAGTCGAACTTTTATTTCTTCCAAAGATTTATTTCATTTTTACTTTTTCTTTTTTTTTTAAGAGCAAAATGCTTCGGAGGAATAACTATCAGGTTGTTTTTTTTGAAAAATTGCTTATTTGTTTTTGTTGTCTTTTGTTTTTCTTTCTGTTTTTTGAAATTGTTATATATATATACTAATGAAGAAAACTAGATAAATAGATTTTCGTTGTTTTGTATGTATTGTACGAAGTAATGCGTAGGCATATTTTGTAAAGAAAATATGTTTTCTTTCTCTTTACTAACCAAACAATTAATCAATTTATTTAATACAAATACAAACACTTAGATATATGAGCATTAGAACAAAAAACTGAATAGAAAAGAAAACAAAATGCTGAAATAATTTTTACATCAAAAACTAGAAATATTTATGGAAGAAAAAAAAAAAGAAAAGAAACGAGAAAAAAAAATCGAGTAGAAAATATATTTATATTATTAACACATGAACACATACTTTTTTTCTGTCTTCTTTGTAATAGTAAAATGTCTGAGAAAGGCGTTGAATCAAAAGAGTTTGAGGTAAAGAAAAAGAAAAAAAGAAAATGATAGAAATTTTTGAATTTCTTTTTTTTAACAAACAATGCAAAAGAAAATTTTCTTCGTTCTTTTCTCTATTCTTTATTTCTATTAATTCTATTTTTCATAAATTTTATATAAAAGAACTTCCTATAACATGCTGATTATAAAATGAGAAATTTGAAGATTTAATGAAAATTATGATTTACTTACATATTTGAATAAAGCTAAAATATGGTTAATCGATAAGGCTTTATTTAAAAGAAAAAAAGACAAATAATCAATTAGAAAACACAACGTGCAATAGTTTGTATAAATATATTATTAACAAAAGCAAAAAGAAAATGGCTATTAATAGTAGTTATGTGATGCCTGATGCAAATACTATTACAGGTATGATTAATGATAACAGAATATTACACAAATGTTTCTAAAAAGATTGATGAAAAAGAATATTATTTTCTAATATTTCAATCATATCTATATATATATATAATAAAATGCAATTACATTTTCTTATAAGTGTATGAATAGACTAACTTCCAAGGATCACTTGTAGATTAATATTCTATAAATAAATCTTATTCCTTCTATAATTAATCTTAACAAATTCAATGTTCTGAAAGAATGAAATAACCTTCATTTATAATTATCTTGAAAATAGTTCAGTCTTTATTCTTTGTTATTATCTGTAGAATAATAATTCTAGAAAGAAAAACCTAATTAAGAAAATTCTATCGTGTTATTTTAGTAACAACCGGATTATCAAGCTGTGATAATACAACATTAGATTTAAATAAAACTATATATGATGTATGTAAATTTGATAAAATAAATTATTAATTTTTTTTTTAATTTACTTTTCTTGAAGCTTAGAAATTTATATCAAAATAACATTTCAAATCTTACATCAAATCTTTTTTTTAATATTTCAATTAGTAATTTTAAGTAAATTATCGATTTTAATTTTGTATTAATATAGAATTTGTTGTTGTGGTTTTTTTTTATTTATTTCGATTTAGTTGTTCGAGAAGAAACGGAAATTATTTTGAACAAATTATTACTTTTACTCAATCAATTTCAATACGAATTCAAATTTTATTTGGTAAAATTTGATAAAATATTGACAATATTGTTTTTTTTGTTTTTACTTTCTTTTAAGCTTCTATTTATTATGATTATATAAATGCTAATAATTATCAATTCAATGGTTTTATAATTGATCGAGAATCATATTTTAATTTTTCATCAATCACTGTAAATAATAGTAAGTCAATGGTTATTATAGTAATTAGAATTCAAATGTTACATTTGCTTATATTTTGAATGATAAATTCTAATAAATCATTTTAGAAAAAAAAAAAAAAAAAAACGTTATTTTACTGTGAATTATTCATCATCAATTATGCTTGAAGGGAGATACTCATAGAGATTATGTTTCCTAGGATATTATAAGATGAATTTATAAAATTTCTTTCTTTTTTGGATAATCAGCTCGATACAATTTTAAGTGCAACTTGTTTGAACAGGAACAAAAAGAACTTCTTGACTTCTGAATCCCTGAAGGAAGATTAGATAATATGAAAAAAAAAAATTTAATTCTAAAATGAATATAAGTTATTTATAGATTATTCTAGAGTTCCATGTACAAGTTACTCCTTCATACTCGTAATCTATATTTGGAAAAGAAATAGTAATATAACAAATGTCCTTGTTATAAGCTTATTCCTGTACATCTCTCCGGGGAGTTGGAGGTCAAAAAGTTTTTTTTTCTCTATTTAAACAAGTCATTTATATAAATATGCGACTTCTCCATATAGGAAAATAAATTATTGTAGAGAACAATCTGACAATGAGTCCTTGCTATTTCGAAGGAAACTAATTGTGAAACATATAGAACTCGGTAGTATGTATAGTTTTTGAAAATTAGTGTATATGAAAAATTCAAGAGTACTTCAAATTATATCGAACTGATTATTAAAAAAGAAATTTCATAAGTTAATCTTACAATATCCTAGAGGACATAATGTCAATGAGTATTCTTCTTCAAGCATTATAAACAGTGTTTAGATTCTCAGCATATTTAAGTTCGAGGAAAATTTAATTTCTATAAATATTTTAAGAATAAAATTAGAAGGAAATCGATTCTTTTTTCCTTTCTTTATCTATATTAAGCTGCCAAATCTGATGCTTGTTCAAGTGCCCAAGCTGCACAAGATCCTTTGTGTCTAACAAATTTAACACATCCAATATGTACTTTACTACCAAATAGATGGAATGTTACTTGCAGGTTGAAATAAAAAAAAAACCAAATAATTAAACATCTTATTTATTTTGTCTTTGATTTTTCTAGTCAAAATTTTCTTACAACTATAATTTCATTATTTGGATCGACAACAATGAGTAATAGTCAATTAGAAATGCCAATAATTTCATCAGGTTTGAATTCATGGCAAATTGGTCTTATTTGTAGTTTAAGTATGTTTAAAAAAAAAATTTGATTTCGAAAGAAAATTTAATATGTTTTTTATTTTTAGGTATTTTATTTGTATTAATATTAATTCTAATTATTGTATATTTTTCTCGTCGATTTATACATTCAAAAAGTCTTACTATATCACATATTAATCTTTTTAATGATACAAATCTAATGAATAAAAGGTACAAAGAAAAAAGAAAATAATTGTGATTGATTTTCTTTTTCTCTATGTAATCAATAGTGAAACACCTCGAAGTCAAGTATTTCAACGAACAGCAACAATTCTACAATCTAAACATGATAATAATACAACTATTTCTCGAATTCATAATAGTACAACTGCTAATACTGATTATAATGGTCAAAATTGTATTGATATAAAACCAGCTGAACTTTTTCAGTATGATTTTTTCTAGTTTTTGTTTTTTTTCTTTTGAAATTTATTTTCTTTCGATTTAGTCAAGTGAGATTTGTTGATCATGCAAAAATATATGATCCTGATTTTTCTTCAAATCTTCCTCTAAAACCAATGACATCTGCTAATGTTCCAACAAGTCCTTCAAATAGAACAGTACCTAAAGTAATTTCAACAGGAGTTACTTCTCGACCTGTATCTCGTACATCAATGATTCAACTGAAAGCAATAACTGGTATTTATGAAATATATATATATATAGAACAAATGATCGGAAAGTTTTGAGACAATATTTTTGTTCACTTTCGATCCACTAGAAAGAAAATATTTCCGACGAATCAAAAACTATGATTTGGTGCTCTTTTCGAATATGTACTTAGAAATTTTGTCTCAACTTTTGTTCGAGAGTAATGAAAAAATTTTTGTATTTTTACTAATGCAATTCAAAACTAACAGCTGAAATCTTTATTTATATATCAGCTTGTAGATCAGAAGCTACTCTACAAAATACACTATTGGAATTTTTTTTCTTTGTCATTCGACAAGGTACCTCAATTTTCGTTTTTCCTAAATACTCATTTTCAAAAAAATCCACAAATTTGTTGCATTGAAAGAAACTCTTGAATAAAAGCTACAACTTAGTTCAATGTGATATTTTATAGAGAAGTGTCCGCTCTACAAAATGACTGATTGTGATAATTTTTAGCATGTCTAAAAAGAAACTTATAAGATAAACAAAAACCTAAAATAATTGATTTAAGTCTTTTAAAAAGTTCCTTACTATTCTTAAACAAAAAAACTAAGCCAAAATTTCTAAGTCCATATTCGAAAAGAGCATAAAATTATAGTTTTGGAATATCGTCAGAAATACTTTCTAGCAGATCAAAAGTGAACAAACATCTTTGTCTATAAACTTTTTGATTACTTGTTGTATTATATTGAATTGTTTTATTTATAAAGATGAATTACAAGAAGATAAATTGAATGAATCTGATAATATCTCGTTAAATCAATCTTATTCAAGTAGTCCGAAAAAGCCAAGTACACCTGTATCAAGACACATTGGAAATATATCAATTTTTGATGAAAGTTTACATGATGAAGATGCTTGGATGTCTATATTAGATGTTGTTAATGCTGAAGTATGAATATCAATCTTATTTAAAAGAGTTTTGTTTTTTTTTTTTCTTTTTTTCTTTAGCTTGATGCACTCAATGAACAAGATCGAGCAAATTCATTAACTTAGAGATATTTAAAAAAAAAATTATTATTTTCTTCTATTTTTTGTATAAATTTCTTTCCTTTTTTTGTATATTTATAATTCTATAAATGGTTGATCGGTTTTTTTTTTTGATTAAAAAATTTTATATTTATCAAAATCGATTATTCTTTAGTGAATTATACGTATTTGTCAAAAGCTTGGATATTTAATTTTGAAAATTGAATGATCTTACTTTTGTAGAGAATGGGCTAAAACAAAACAAACTTATCCCGTTTATGAAATTTAATTTCTACACTTATTAGATTTAGTTTTTGAATCAATTTCTTTTGTAATATATAGAGCTGAAAAAAAACGCTTCTAAACAGAAACGTTTTTATTCTGAACACATTCCAGCGTAAATAGAGACAAAACAGAAATTCAATGCAAAACGAAATCATACATATTAGATTTCGATCTTTTGTAAAAATTCAATAATTGATTAATGAAATAGTGTTATGACTTGAAATTTTCAGGATAAGTTTCTAGATGTTCATAGCTCAAGACTGCCCACCCTTCTCTTTTTGGACCGTATCTAGTTCTAAACGATGGTACAACCAATCCAGCTGAAATTTTTATTACAGATAGAATAGCAAAAATAAGGAGTTATGTGTTCAAGGAACAGAATTCTGAAGTCAGCTTTTGCTGGAAGTTTCTGATTGCTAACAATCCCATCCAACTTTATTCAGTCGAACTGAAATTTTTATCATTGATACTTAAAAGTATTCTCTAAAGATAAAATTAGCCGTTTTCATTTTTGAATTTCCTACTCAAACTTATAAGATTCTGAAAATCAAGATCTCGGTTTTAGCACCGAACATTTACGTATTTCTCTCATAAAAAAAGAAGCAAATAAGATTTTTGAAACAGCTTAAAATTACCTCTGAGATATAGTCTCAGGTATCTCGAAAAAAAGATTTTAGCCCAAGTGGATAAAATTTGACGAGAATTGTAAGCAACTAGGATGCGACTCTATGGAAAAACAGAGTTTCCCAGAAAAACGGCAAAAGTCCACTTCGAAATATTTTTCCTCATACATGTGTCTACTTATTTTTGGTGTACTATTTGTGGTAAAAATTTCAACTCGATCAATTCAACCCTTCTCGAGAATTAGAAATGTGTCAAAAAGAAGGTGAGGTATCCTTAAGTATGCATATAAGTCATTTGGAATTATCGCTACATTTCTACTATTATTAAAAACAGTCGTACAAAAGCAACATTTCATATATTTTGGCATACAGCATGTACCGTACTAATTTCATTTATTAAATATTTGAATTTATTTTCATTACGATTAATTATATCAGAGTTGTAACCGGTCTAAAATTTTCAGACCGGTCCGGACCGGCCGGTTTCAAAATTTTCTCAAACCGGTAAAAACCGGCAAAGAACCGGCCGGTTTCAAGAGTTTTCGCAAACCGGTAAAAACTGGTCGGTCTTACATAGTAAGATTAATTCGCTAAATGCAGTAACATTAAGAACAACTAGCTTTTCTTTGATTTCCCATTATCTTTGACAGTCTCAGAGAGAAAAAACCGTGCCAGAGTCACTTATAACTTTGAGATTTCCTAAAGATGAATATGTGATGTTTCTTCAGCATCAAAAAGAGTCGATCTATGCAACAACTTTCTGCCAGACGTCAAGTGTTGAAACCTTCTGTTAAAATTTCTCGAAAATACTTAATGTTTCTCTTACATTTACTCTTCAATCTCAAATACGATCACAAATAAAACATCGATGAAGTTATATTTGGAAATAACTTTTGACTAACATAATTTGATTGTGCTTTGTTCACATTGAAGTTTAGTTTGATCCAAGAGATAAAGAAGCATAGGTAAATATACAAACAAAAGACTGATAGTTTCTGAAACATCGTTGTTCGTTTTTTTTTTGATAAACATATTGAAATTCGTTCTCGACATAGTTCAACAGAGGAAACTGTAAATAGAAGAAAAATTTTTTAAACCGGCAAAACTGGCGAAAACCGGCCGGTTTATCTGGTTCACCTGGACCGGTAACAACAGGTCGGTCTAACCAGTTCAACCGGTCCTGTTCGGGACCGGACCGGTTACAACTCTGAATTATATGTTAAAGAAAGAAAAAAATGAATTCTAGAGGAGCAAAAATAATATTTTAAAAAAGGGATAAGTTTTTTTGAAAGTGTATTTGTGAAGTCTGTCAAAACTGACAGAATGGAGTCGTTTTCGATGCATTCGAATGATATTGATGTCACTGATCCACCCGTACTAATCACAGAGTCCACATCGACCTCAATTATGTGGTAGGTTTTTTTACTATAGATGGCGCTGCAAAAATTTTCATTAGTAAAATATATTCCGTACCTAGTTTTACTTCGGTTAAATTGAATTTTTTTTAATAAATAATTCGAATTTGAGTAGAAAACACTCTCTCTTGAATCGTTTATAGCTGAAGTCGAAAGTCGTAAGTACTACCACCAGACTGATGAATATCAGTGTAATGACGGTAGTGCGAACAAATGTGTGACACGGGTTATGGTTACATTGACATTATGAGGACGATAATAACAGTGATCTATTCAATTCAGTGTCATTTCTTGTTGAAGTCTAATAAGATAAAATTTTTCTTGTTAGTTAACTATTGATGATTAATTTCATATAATGATCTTTAATTAATTAGAATGTTTAATAAATTATGAATATTCTATTAGAATTGAATTATTGTTCATTACAGTCTATATCTATTAGAAAAGAACAATTGTATAATTAATGATCAAATTAATTTTTAATGTAATTAAACTAATAATAAATAATAAACTGTTGTTAGGTTAAGGAGACGTTTGTTATTTATGTTCGTCCTTGATTCTATGAAGTGTAATGACGTTTATCTTTCATATGTAAAGAAAGTTAGCAGACCATGAAATTGATTGTTTTCAGGTAAATAGAAACTTGTGTCATGGCCGATATTGAAATATGTTATTTATCCGTTTTGACAGTTATTCTAAGAAAAAAGCTATTTAAAATAAATGATCCGATGAATATATAACTTAATCTATTTTAAGCTTATTCAATTCAATATGTTTTTTTATATCTTAACTAATATGTTTTTAAAAGTAAAATAAATCAATAATGATATATTCATATAAATCCATGTTTTGAAAAAATGTAATATTTTCACGATATCGATTATATATCTATTCTATACACACAACACACAGACAGACAGACACACACACGCACACACACATATATATCTCTTTTTATATTCATTCAGTTCAAGCGATGACACGCACAGGTGAAGATGGATTTCGAAGATAAACATAAGCACTTGATAAATGTTGTTGTCTATCATTAAATAATGGTCGTGGTGATGGTGATGATGACGTATGACGTATATTATTTGAATCTGCTCGTAATAAAGGTCGTTTAAAAAGAGGAATATGCTGTGTGTCTAATGATGAATTATTATTATTATTATTATTATTATTTGAACGATTTGTTGGTGATATACGTATTGATGTTGAATTTTTATGTTGTTTTAATGTTGGTGAATTTGAAGAAAATAATTTCTTAGAACGTAATGAAGATCCTGATGAATCATTAAATGATGAATGACGACTGAGCTTGAAAGACTTTGATGATGATGATGGTGATGATGAATTTTGATTTGGTGAAGATTTTTTATCGAATAAAGAACTACTATTTAACGGTGTTTTTTTATTATTATAATCAAGTAAAGTATCACTGGTGCGTTTATCTGATGATGATATTGATGTTGTTTGAAGTAAATCATCTTCATCATCACACATATGATTAAATAAATCGGATAAAACAGGAAATATTCGATGACAACGAGTACATGTTCGTAATTGTTCAATACCACTTGATAAATTATCTGTATGAAAAAAGAAATAAATAAATAAAACAACACTATAGATAAATATATTTATCTATTTAAGAATTATTTTTTGAGAAGGATATTATTAAGGATGAATAATACATATGTATAAAAAAAAAAAACAAATATTATTATTCATCATGTTTTGACTACCGTGAGTAATGTTGATAATTATTAACTATAGCAACCATAGCAAGTGCATATTACTTACCGCCTACATACTCTATAACACGTGCAACATAGCATCAAAAGCATATATTTCTACGTAGATCTGTTTATAGAACATGCATGCTTATATAATTATCATAACATATAAAAATGATCATGTGATACTGAATAGAAAAAAGGGACACAGAACAGAATAAAAATAATTTCTTTTTTTTTTTGTTCATGCTTGAGCAAAAACTAAATCAGAATGTGAGTATATAAAGAAGCAAAAATAAAATGGACGAAATAAAAGAAATCCAACACAACTATTTGGTAGTGTTGTTTTTGTTAGGTTGTTTCATTTTATTACCGGACGATACTTTTGAAGTAGATTGACTATCACCATTAAAAGAATTCGATGTTGAATTATTATTATTATTATTATTAAAACGTTTTGTACTACTATTGCTTGTTGTTTGTTGTTTTATTCCAAATTGTTTACAAAGTGCTTCATGATCAAGACGATCTGTTAAACGAACTTCTTGATGACAATATGAACATTTTGATGTGAATAATTTATCTTCATTTGTATTTCTTGTTGCTGATAGTGGTGGTGGTGGATGAGTTCGATTTCGAAAATTTGTTCCTGTTGGTCTATTTGGACGATGTAGACATACAGCTTCATGTTGTAAACGATTTTCAATTGATGTTGAGGGCTGAAAACAATATTGACATGCTGGAATTTTTTGTTCATTATTATTATTATTCATTGAACGTCTTCTTAAACGATGACCATTCATTGTTGTTGGTTTTGCTTGTTGATAAACATAATTATCTTCGATATTTTCTTCATCACTATCTTTATAATCAAAACGTGATGATGATGTTGTTCGTTTTTGTCTTGGATGATGTCCTAACCAATCAAAATGCATTTCATTAGCTTGTTTAGATGATGATGGTACATGATTAACATGTATTCGTGTACGATTTGTTGGTGGTGGTGGTCTTTGTTGTGAAGCACTACGTAAACGACTTGATGTTGGCCGTGCAGTTTGTCGTTGATTTAAATTTGGAAAATGTATATCTTGAGAATTATTATTATTATTATTATTATTATTATTCAATGGATCACTTAAATCAATATTATGCCAAAAAAGATCATCAGTAAAAAATTTATCAAATACAACACGTGTTAACATTTCAAACATCATAAATGGATTATCTACATTTGAACGTTGTTGAAATGTTGATGGAAATTTATATTCTGATGATGTCGATGATTTATTATCATCAACATCATCAAATGGCCAATTATTGTTCCATTTTGGTCGAGATTTTGTTGTAAAACGTGTTTGACTAGAACGACGTGTTGGTGGTGCTGAATCAAAATCAAAATCATCTGATCCTATAAAAACAAAATCAATGAATAAAATCAATTATTATAAATATTGATTCGTTCATTTTTTTTTCGTTCTCTTATTTACCAAAAGTTGAATTATTTCGATCATGTTCAACTTCATCATCACCAATTCCATCATCGTCGTCATCATTATCTGATGAAATATGACTATTTGTTGAATCAAAAAAAGAAAAACCAGGCGAACGAAAATGTCTACGAAATGGATCAAAAAATGTATTATTAAAATGTGAATGTCGTTGATGAACATTTGTAAATGGATCTTGACCCATACGATGAAAACGAAAACGTGCTGAACGTGAAGATGTTGAACCATCATTTGTTGTTGATGTATTAAATGTGAAATGTGGTTGACCGGGTGCATGAAATGATGTTTTAAATGATGTTTCTTGTTTATGTTGTTGTTGTGAAGCAGATTTTGTTGATGTTGTTGTTGTTGAAGGTTTTTGTTGTTGTAAATCATATGTTCGACGTTTATCGACATCATTCAATGTTTCATATGCTTTACTTATTTCTTTAAATGTTTCTTCAGCTGTTGCAGACGGATTTTTATCTGGATGATATTGAAGAGCTTTTTTTCTATAAGCTTTTTTAATTTCATCATCTGTTGCTGTTGATTTAACACCCAAAACGGTATAACAATCTCTAGCTACCATTATTTTAGATGTTTACTGTTACTTTTATTACTATCCCCGATCACTATTTTAACAATCGTATTGATACATCTATAAATAGAAAAAACAAACACATACATACACACGTGATTAGATGGTAATCAAAAAAAAATCTAAAATCGATTGATTGACGATAGACACATATAGAGCAAATGAATACTCTCATATAAAAAAAAAAAAAAAAAAAAAAAAAAAAGAAGGCTTATTAATTAATGATGAAGGTTAAACAAAAAGAAAAAAAAAAGAAAAAGAAACCATAAATGAATGAAAACGAAGAGCAAAAAAAAAAAAGGATAAAGAAATGCAATCATGCATAGAAGTATGCACACATAAATATATAGCATACATACTTATAACGTACTTTTGTCTTCATGTGATACGAGTGTCAAGGCTCATAAACAATCAAACAATAATATCAACAACAATCTCATTATAACGATGATCCTTATATGTATAAGCTTAATACAACGACAATGATATACTATATTCTGCTCAAATAAAAATAATGATGCCCTTAACAAGACAATCGTGGGGGGGATTGACTACAACACTAGATAATGGGAAAGAGAGGAATACAATTATAGCAAAAGCACGATCTTTCGATGATGGTGCAAACGGGCAAGAAGAAAAGTGAAGAATAACTTGAGAGAAAGAGAAGGGTATATGTAATGGAATACGCTTGTCATCGGATCAATTGGACCCATGAGATTCAACGCAGAGCCATTAGCTTAACTTATCATTCTAGTACGCATCTTTTCTGTTAGCTCTTGATGAACTGTTCTGTTTTTTTTTTTTTGTCTTGCTCTTCTCTTTCTTTTTCTCTCTTTCTTTCTTTTCTAACCATCCATCCCAGTGTTCGAGGTCAATCTAAGCATGTCCGCCCTTGGCTGATACTGACGTGTTGGGTTGACGAAATTCCGTTTTTTCTTGCTCGATTCTCTCGCTCTCCAACTGCGGTTATGACATGTCCAAATATATGGAGGACGATACATGAAAAAGAGCAGAACCACTTTATATATACAGATTTTGTTCGCTTCTATTTTCTTTCTTTTTCTCTTTCTCTTTCTCTCTCTCTCTCTCTCTCTAGCTGATTATTACATAATCTTAAAGTGCATTTTCTTTTCATGCACGTACACAGGTGAAATCTAGCAAAAGAGTAACAGCATAGAATTTATTATATTATAAAGATAAATGACAAAACGAAAACTGAGAAGATTAGTGATAATATTACTTGTGAATATAATTATATCAGTATAAAAGTCAAACGCGATCGGTTTACATTTTTTTCGATAACAAATGAAAAGAAATCTTGTACTTTTTTGTTTATTACTAACCGCATTTGAGTGTAATGTTTGGTTGTTGTTTTTCTCTACTCATTCACTGTATGTTGTTTCATCTAAAGACATATGAGTGAATGAATGAATGAATGACAACAAGCTAGACCTTTCTTTCTACGCCATTGTGATGTAGTAAAAAAAAGTCGGGGGGCATGAGAAGAAGAAAGCAATGAGACAGACAGAATGGAAGAAAGTCAGTCAGTCAGTCAGTCTCAGCACATACATTCATTTGTGCAACTCAATCGAAGACGACGATGAAGTAGTATGATGATCGACGATACAACTGTTGCTGCAACGGATGTTATTTTGTGATTGGAAGAGAAGAGAGAATAGATTTCTTTTTTTTCTCCTTCACACACTTTTCTTTTTTTGCTCCATCATTTCGTTTATATATATATTTATTTGTGCAACCATAAAACAATAGTGGACAATGAAAGAAAAAAAATAATATATATATATGTATATATATATTGTTTTTTCTTTAAAACTGATGGAATTAATAGGTTTCTTTTTTTAATTGTACATGTATTAATTTGAAGAGAACAAAGAAAAAATTGAATAAAATCAATAATAGATTATTACATCATTTATATTTTAGTCAAAAAAAAAACAAAACATCAGACGATGTTTATCATTCCTTATCATAGATATAAAAGTCACGAAACGAGAAACATTACAGTAACTATATACATGTCAAGTGCTTGGTTGCATGTATACTGTCAGAAATAATCGATACTACTCTTTCTCTGTTCCTACGCACTTCACACATGATTGCGTGAACGACAAAACAAAAAATGATTTTTTTCGTTCTCTATTCCGTTCTTTTTTTTATCGTTGACAATTATAATATTTGGCTTACGTACACCGTTTGACAAGCACCGATGCGAGGTATATTCGTGTTTTTTTGGCTATATAACACCAAGTAAAATGAAATAATAAGCAATACAATTACTTTCAGTTGTCATGACAGCTATTGATTATATAAATTAGACATTAACAGAATTTTAATTATTTTTAGTTTCTTTTCATGAGAAATATAAATATAAATTATTTATGAATATTTTAATTTCTAAAAGTGACATCTATAGGGAAAAAAAAATCAAAATCTTCTAGTTCTTGATTAAATTTCTTTTATGAAAATATTTATTGTAAAAAAATTAATTAATTAAAATTTTTTATTTGTATTTTTTATTTATTTTCAATAGACTCTAGTAATAGATAGCCTTGAATTGCTAAGAATTTTTTTGTATGCTATTGACCTGATCAAAAAAAAGACGAGGAAACGTCTCGAGGAGGCGTGAAAAATTAAATCATGGTTGTTGACACATTTGTCGTCATGCTTGTTTCATTTTTATAAAAAATCAACTTTTTCTTTGCTTTCATGCATAATCGAAACATTTCTTTAATTTTTTCTTTTTAGATCTATTTTTTCTTTTGTCTTTTTTTTTTCTTATTATATTAATATATACATATATATGTAAATCATTGTCATGGAACAGTGCACTATTGATATTTATCAATGTTATGTATTATTGTAATTGTTTTCTATTCTATTTTATCAAATAAATGTTTCTTAATTCAATGGTTGAACCAGATAAAAAAGGTTTATATAAATCTTTATTTGTTTTTGTTTAACAAAAAACATAATTTCATTTAGATCATAATAAAACAGCTGATCTTGAAGATACAGTTCGAAATCTTCGAGAAGAAAATGCAAAACTTTTACAATTACTTCGTTCTCGTAAATATCTTTTTATCTTCTTTTTCAAAAAGACAAAATACTTCTTTCATTTTCTATAGAAGGACTTTTACTCGATTCTTCAATAAATCAAAATGGAAAATCTAGTGATAATACAATATTTCCAATATCAAATCAACAAAAAGATTCAACAAATATAACATTCGATCATTCCGATATAACATTAACAACAAATTCAATAAATAATATAAATCAAATCAATCATCAACATATTAATAATCATAGTTCTATAAATCAACAAACATATAATGGACAAACTATACATGGTAATCAATCAAATATAACACCTAATTTTAATACAGTTATACAAACAACAACACAACCATTTGTACAAAATAGTTCAAATACACTCGTACAAAATAATACAAATTTAATTCAACCAATTAATTTAGTTAATTTTAATAATGTTAGTTTAGATTCAATACAATCATTTTTTGCTTCACAAAATAATGTTGTTTATTTATCTCAAACATCATCATCTTCATCATCAACAACACCAACAACAACAACAACTACAACAACATCATCATCATCATCATCATCTGCATCTGCAAATTCTATTATAACAAATACAAATGTTAATGAATTATTACCTTCAACATCATCATCATCATCAACTGAACAACATCAAATATCAATTCGACCAAAATTATCATTATTACATCAACATCAAGAATTAGTACCAGTTATACCGAAAATAAAACCTGAACATTATGAAAGTATTACAAGACAATTATCATCATCATCATCATCATCAACAACAACAACAACAACAAATAATGATACAACGAATTTAATTGATAATGATTCGAATGATTCAAAATATAAATATCCAAGACCTATTCGTCCTAAACCATCATCAAGAACGAATTCTTTACAAGTAAATTATAATCTATTTTGAGAATAGAATTACAAGTGTAATTTTTAATATTATCAAATCCATTTCCCTCATACGAAAGAGAGAATAAATTTATTTATCGAATACAAAAAAAAAGAAAGAGTTTTAGTTCACTACAACGAATACTATCGAAAAGAAACTTATTCGTAATTTGATAATTTATGCAACAAACCTATGTCGTAAAAAAAACGTGTGAACATCTTTTTTTTTTCTTTGTATATATATACCCGAAGGCCTTTCGGATATGAGCATCAAATATAGTTATATCATGCACTAATTAAAAATCCATCTAGAGTCTTATCGAGTAACCTTCTAGCTACGCATAGCAGTTTTTTCGCTGCAGGGCTCAAGATATTCATCATGATTTCTGATTAAACGTTTTTAAATTAGAAATCGTTTTTATGAATTTTCATATGAGACACCTTAGAGGGTTATGTATATATATATATGTATGTTTATCTTTTTAAAAAAAAATCAATTTCGGAGGGATGAAGACCTTCAATCGTGAGAAATATTTGTTATAATGTAAATTAATTTAATAGATTATTAAATAAACATTATGTCTTTTTCTTAAATGAATTATATTTTTATTTTGAAAACTAATAAATTAAAAATTCTAATTTCAAATAGAACCGTAAGAAATTTCCTTAGGACTTTATATGCTAATTTTCCAGAGGAACAAATTTTTCGACGAAAAACAAAAATATTTTTTTTTACCTATTCAAAATATAAAGCATATAAAATCGTCTGAAATATTTTCAAACAGATCGAATTGAGTAATAGTGTTTGACTCGGGTCGGGTCACTAAAAAATTACTTGACCTTGGGTCGAGTCGGGTCGGGTCAGATGACAAAAATTTGACTCATGTCAAACAATAGTGAGTAATCATTTGTATTAGAAAGCTTTGATTTACACTTTCCATCGAAATTCATTTTTGAGCCTTTCAAAGATTATCTCACTATTCTCGAACAGAAAAACTGAAATAAAATTTCTAAGCTTATATTATTCAGAAAGTACACAATATGTTGGTCCTAACTCATAGTTTTTGACTCCTTGGACATACTTTCAAACAAGCCGAAAGTAAATAAATATTTTGTCTTCAAACGTTCGATCCATCCGTTAGATGTAGGTTCAGAGGCGTACATAGAAATATTTCATGGAAGATCCACACCAACAGAAAAAGAATTTTGATTTTGTGAAATAGTCTTTATTTTGTATTCGTACTCCTGTTCAAATGTTTTTCGATCAAGAGAAGTGCTCAGGTACCCTTGCGAAGATTAAAAAAGTTTCTTGATTACATTGATGAGTGGAAGCAACCAATTGGCACATGTATCCTATAGTAATAGTCCTCTGTGATAACTGACAAAACTTCATTGTACTTAATATGATTTACAATGTTGTAGGAAAATGTAATAGAAAAGTAATTTTAACTCTGTTTTTTATTGAAAGATACCTTTTCCTATACAAACTATAATCGAAAGACGAACGAAGACACTTTCATTTATGAAATAAAACTATATAAATATATATTTTAGGCCTATAATTCTGTTGTTGCTCATGAAACAAAATCATCATCATCATCATCATCATTTGTTGATAATAATTCTCCAACATGTTTATCACCATCATTAGATCATCAAATAGATTTATCAACAACAACAACAACAAGTCTTTCAACAACAGCAAATAAAAAATCTAGTAAAAATCGTGTACGTAATCGTAATAAAAAAACATCTTTATCATCAACAATTATACCGTCAAATAATTCTACACTTATACCAATAGCACCAAATCTTAATCGAACATTAACACCATCAATAGTAAATGTTCAACGTTTAGTAACATCAAATAATTCTTCAATAACAAAACGTTCAATAACAAATAAAAAACAATCCAAACGTAATACTAAAACATTAATTCATTCTCATAGTGAAAATATTTTACAACAAAATTCATCATCATCACCAATTAATTCATTTGCTGAATCAATATCAGGTTTATTAGAAAATTTTGATCAAGAATTAATTGCATCAAATTTTCTATCACAAACAACAACAACAAGTAACTTATTAACAAATGAAAATAATTCAATTATTTCAACAGATCATATAAATTTACAACGTATTGTTAATAATCCTATACAACAACAAGAAATTTATCAATCAACAACATCAATGCCAACACTTGATGAATTTAATATTCGACTTGAAAATGATACAACAACAATATTAACAAATCAAACAATAAATGATTATAATGTTGAAAATGAACAAATAACATCATTTATGAATGAAGAAGATATGCGTTTTGTTGAAATGAATTTTGATGAAAATATTTTTTTAAAACAATTTGATTTAGATGATCCAGGTATTAAATTACATGTTCATTCAGATCAAAATATCTTTGCTAATATTTTAACTAATAATAATAATAATAATGAATTATTACAAATACAACAACAACACAATCAAATTAATGAACAAACAATAATACATCAAAATCAATCATCGCTTCCTCCTCCTCCTCCTTCCATTTATTCAGGTTCATCATTAATTAATAATAATGTTTTTACAACTCTTGTTCCACTTGGTTCACAACGACAAACATTTAAAACAAATGCATTTAATAATAATAATAATAATAGTACAATGTCTTTATTACCAGAAGAAGGTGTTCAATTGACGTAAGTAGATTATTAAATAACGTTTTTTATTGAATCGTTTGTTTATTTTATTTAGTTATGATTTTTATTTGAAAATTTCGAAGGAGAGATGTACAGTTTTAGTTTATTGACCAATAATTTAGTATAGTTAATGCATATTGAAATATTGGAACACATCACTACAAAAAGGGCAAAATTTTCTGGAGTTGATGTTTTAATGTTGCAGTGAACATGAATATCATTATAGTTAGTGGACTCTGTGATCGATTACTTATTATTCAGTATTTACATCAATACTACAGATCACTAGATTGAAGATTAATTTCGAGGAATTTTCTCCTTGAATTTTACTATTAACCTAATGAGAAAAAATATAGAGTAGACTTGGATTTGTGTTTAAACCAAATTTACATAAATAATTTGCAATTCAGTGATCATTATCGAGACGCAAATTATTTATATTATTTTTGTTCAAGACCAAAACCAAATCCTAAAATCTTTTTCTGGTTGTTCCGTACTTCTAGTCAAGTAGATCATTGTTGTTGATTTCATCTTATCTTATCAAATCTCAAGACTTTGGATTTGTGTCACTCCTATCTCTGTGTGAGTAATAAAAAAAATAAAAATAAAAGTTTAAAAGACCTTAGACTCGCAACATACTGCTGAAGAGTTATGTTCATTTGATTGAATTTTCGACTTTAAAATAAGGAATTTCAGAAGTATAAAAAGAGAAAATTTTCATATAAAATGCTACCTATGAATACATTATATTACGTAGTCATTTTGAAAACTTTATGAAAAACGAAAAGGTTATTCTTTCAAGTGCGTAGCACAATTACATCGATTTCATATCATTCCCATAAAGTCGATACGATTGTGGTAGACTCTCGAAAGACTTACCTCATAGACGAAATATTTTAATTTTTTCGCCAATGTCTTATTGTAATTAAAATATTCAATAAAATACTTATAACTCTTCAACTGTACGTCATGAATTAAATACTTTTAAGAATTTTTCTTAATATCATTGAGATTTATCATTAGTCTTAAATTCAATTAGAACGATAAACCTACAGTTCAACATTTGTTCTTATCGTTATATTCATTTCAGTATGGAATGTAAGCAATGAGAATAATAACTAATTCTTTGATACTATAACATTGAATCATATCTCACATCTTTCTATAAAACGATCTCATACTAACGAAAGAATTACCTCAATCATAAAAGTTTCAATCGGGAAAAAAAATTTCATTTCTCAAGATATTGAATTTTCTACAAATAGCCACTAGCAGCCATAGACATATCGCAAAAATCGAGTTTACTTGGAAATTTATCTTCAAAACTATTAAATATTATTCTTTTTTTTTCAAGTGCTCGTCATATTGAACCAAGTCAAGTAGCTACATATGAATCTTCAAAATATCAAGATATTCTCGATGATTTAGTTATGGTTACAGATCAAGATGCATTACGACATGCACAAGCTACAGCTGCTGATGATCCATCTGTTGTATCAACAGATTTTTCATTTGTATTACTTGAAGCAGCTAATGAAATAATGAAAAATACAAATATTCAAATTGTTGAAGAAAATTCAACAGTATTTAATGAATTACAATATTTTTATCCTATTGAAAATGAACAAACAAATTTAGAAAAACAATTAGAAACTTATGAAAATAAACAACAAAATGAATCCGAACAACAAGAACAACCAATTGTTATACTTGAAAAATTACAATCAGAAATTTTAACATCAACAAATTTAACAGAAAATGTTCTTAATGATTCAATTAATGATATATTACAATATGATCAAATACATTCACCTATTAATCATGAACAATCAACAACAGAATTAATAACACCAATAAAAAATCTTTCAAATAATTTATTAACAACAAAATCACCTAATAATAATAATTCGGAATTATCATTAACAAATAGATCTAATAATGAAGAAATAACATCATATTCACCTATATCAGATACATTAATAATATCAACAAATTTTATTCAACAACAATTACAATCAATTGAACCAATTACAAAATCATCTATTATGTTTGAACCTATATCATCACCATCAAATCCTTCATCACCAATTCCAAAAGAAATTATTCTTGATTCAGGTCATTTAAATGAATTAAATTCAGATAAAATTGATTCTTTTAATAATGATGAAATTGAAGAATTATTATGTGATACAATAAATAATAATAATAATCAATATGAAATAATTGAAAATCAAGGACAAACATCAATAAAAAATTCAATTATTATTGATAATATTGATCAATTAATTGAACAAATTGAACCATCATCATCATCATCAAAACGTTTAGAATTATTTGAACAAACATTTATACGTTATCAAAAAAAATATTATTTAAATTTAAAATATCAACAAAATATTTTATTTAATAAACTTCATGAACAACATTTAACAATTCCAACAGTTAATTTAAAATATCCAATAGAAAAATTTTTTATTAAAGAAATTGAAGAACAATCATCATCACCTAAACAACATATTGAACGTCCATCATTAAAAATAACTATACGAACAAAATTACCTATACAAAATTCTCTTGATAAAAAAATTCGTAAAATAAAAAAGAAAAAATTTCATCAACAAAATAAAAAAAAATCTCATAATAATAATCAAATTGAAACTGAATATGCTGGTTTAACACGTTTTGAACAACCATTAGCACAATTATATCATCAACCATCACCACCAACATCTAATGAAACTTTATTACCTAAAAATGAAATTTTAACATCACCATTATCAACAATACAACAAAATGATTTACAAATATCAACAAATATACATTCAGGTTTTATGATTAATGAACAAACACCACCATCAAGTATAATATCATCAATTGAACATAAACAAAATTCACCACCATTATTAATTAATCAAACAAAAAATGAAAAATTAACAACAAATTATTCAGATTTACTTAATAATAATAATAATAATAATAATGATCATCATCATCAAAATAATAATACATTTATAACACCACCACCTGAAATTGATCATAATAATTTAATACAACAAAAATCTAATACATATGAAAATTTTTGTCAACAATTTTCAAATAGTTCAAATAAAAAAAAACATCGTCATAGAAAATCAAGTATAACAAGTAGTACAAGTAGTAAATCATTAACAAATCTTGATTATGCTATTGATACAGAAGAACTTGAACCCGTTTCACCAACACCATTATTAATAACAGCAAATAAACAAAAACATTTACATAATCAATCACAATCATCAACATCATCATCTAATTATAATGATATATCACCACCTTATTTTGAACATCAACAACAAAAATATATTAAAGATCATCATTCAAAAAAATCATCATCATCATCATCATCATCAAATCGATCATCAAGAATAACATCATCACAAATTTATCAACAATCACGTTCATTACCAAATCATAATTATCGAACATCACAAGAGCCACCATTAATACCACCTATTTTACCTGTACCACCACCACCACCACCAATTCATATTGATCCATATGTTCAAACTTATCATCATTTTGCACCACCACCACCACCACCATATTTTAATTTTCCATATCCACATCCATTTCTTAATCCACATTCAACAACATCAGGTCATTTTCATCCTCATTCTATGAAATATCATCATCATCATCCTCATATTCATCCATCTCATGCATATCCACAACAATATCCTTATCATGCTCATTTACAAAGGCAACAACAGTATAATAATTCCAATTATATGTGTAAGTTTATAATGATTTTCATCCTTTGAATACTATTGTTCGATTATGAATGTTTTGTTTCTGAATTATTTTCATGAAGTATAAACATTTTTATTTTGTTTATTCTTAAATTTATGGTTCTCATTATATGAATATCGTCTCGGTCGAAAAATGATTTGACAATGTTTATCATAATCATGTGAAAATATAATAATGAGACTAGGGATGTACCGAGACCGAGACTGAACCGAGACTCTCGGTTCGAGTCGGCTCGGTCTCGGTCTCGGTCTCGGCCCGTCTCGATCTCGGTCAGTCTCGGTCTCGGTCAATCTCAGCTGAAAAGCTTAAAGAAATATAATTTCGCCCGAGACAGAGTAGCACACTTATCTATGATAGAGAAATGATCGAGATTAAGTATAATCGAGATCGGCACTACTCAATACCAAGGTTGAGGCTAGCCAAGACCGAGACTCTCGGTCTCGTTCATTCTCGGCCGAGACTGAGCGAGACCGAGACTGAGCGAGACCGAGATCGAGGCAGACCGAGACCGAGACGGATCGAGACCGAGACGCACCGAGACCGAGCTCTCGGTCTCGGTACATCCCTAAATGAGACACAGTTATTTCGTTGATTTTTTACTTTCCATACAGTTGCAAGCAAAATTAATAGTATATTTGATGAGAGAAATCCTCCAACTGCTAAATCGCTTTTGAGTTGAGGTTATGCATATTATATAGATTTAAATGAGCTATGAATGCCTTGAAAAGAGTTCGCGCCCTTAGCTTATTACTACGGAGATACTAAACTTTTATAGTATTTTTTTTTTAAATGGATATCTTGGCTCCCTCCCATCAGATACACGAGAACAGCTGATTTTCAACTTGAAACTTTGCATAGAGACAAGTCTTAACGAAAATAGGTTTTTGTGAATGTTTCAGATCTTGTCGCTGTTCTTATCCTAAGATATAACGATAGTAATAGCGTGTCTTTTACATCGCTCATATAAACTAAAGGTCTGTCTCTATACAAAATTTGAAAATCATCAGTATTTCTGATGTTTCCAACGGGAACATAATATTCATTTTAAAAAATACCATAGTATCTTTGCAGCAATAAGCTAAAGGTACGAATTCTATAGGATATTCATAGTTCAATTTGGATCTTCATAATGCATATACTCTGCAATTCATAAGTTGGAGAACTTCTCTCGTAAGGTCAATAGACATAATTATATCGTCACGTTTCCATATCTTTTTGTATTACTCAAAAGAATTATTTCAAACATATGAAATGTTCAGTATTAGTCATTTGTGAAATAATTTTTGTATCTGGATAACAGGCGCATTTTAATATTATATTAATAAAGTTTTTTTTTTTTTTGTTTTTAGCTTCTCGTGATCATCATCCATTCGACAGGTAGCAAATTCTTTATTCTCATTTTATTTTCGTCTACTTTTCAAAAGCAAAACAAAAAAAATCTAAATAGCAAATCATCGACTTGACAATCGATATGCGCAGATAATTGTTAGTGTATTTGTATTCCAGTGACTTTTCTTCTTTTTCTTTTTTTTTTTCTTCTCTTTGATACATATGTATACGTATTAATAAATGAATTAGTTTTCTTTATTGACGGCCACAATGAACTAAAAACCTTTTTATAAAAAAAAAAAAAAAAAAAAAAAGAAAAAGAAATATTGTCTCATTTTTCTCGCGTTCTTTGCATTTGTTTTTCTTTTCTTTTTTTGTATTATGTATGAAGATTGAAATCTTTGTTGACCTCTTGGTATTATTCTTTAGTCTTTTGTTTTTTTCCTCATATTAATACTTGATTGAAAAGAAAGTATTTTTTTTTTTTTTGAGATGTATGAAATTTTCTTATACAACGATGACAATGCGAGTGTTTTGTACAGTTGAGATATTCTATCTGGTTATTACACATATGTTTAAAAGAGTACTTCTGATCGGTTTTTTTTCATATGTGTATTACTATGTCACATTTTTTTTAGTCTTGTTTAAACTCAAAGAGCTTGCGTGCTAGTCTCCCTTTTTGTTTTTTTTTGTTCTTTCCATTGTAAACATAATTACAGATTTTGCTTTGTTTAAATGTGTCCTACAGTGCCGCTTGTTCATTGTGCTACTAGGCTAACCGTTTGCTTTGCTTTGTTTTTTCTTTTTGTTGCCAATCGAACGACGAATCTCAGTATATGTGCGCACTATTGCGTATTAAAATAAAACGATGATGACAACATTTGAAAAGACTAAACTTCCGAATCGAGTTGTCTATCTTCTTTCTTATCTCTGTACAAAACAAAATTCTTTTTTCTTTTTTTTTTTGGAAAATCTATACATTGTTTTTCTTTATTCTCTTGCCCTGTGTGTTTTTTTCTGTTCGAAGTTATTCTCTTCACAAAATTTTTTTTCTTCTTTTTCTGTTCGATGTGTGCGCGCATGTGTGCCAAGCCGTTCGGCTCAAAAATAAAAATCTCAATTTGGACAAATCAATATATATGATAAGATATATGATTGTATTTGTTATTAATTATATTTAATAATGATTGTTGAATAGGAAAAAAAACGAAGTTTATGAAATTGAAAAAAATAAGAATAAATTAAAGAAAATTTTTTTCATAATAAAATTTGTTTGCAGTATTGAGAGCAACAGGGCAGAAAAATTGTAAACGGAAAGGTATTGAAATAAGGCAAAGAATATACAGAACAACTATTCAAGCACATAAATAGTTGTCTAGTTAACAATCAACAACTTTGAAAACAGCGGTTGATGTGAGGCACGCATAAGCCAAAAATCGAGCAAATTGTTTGTCACTTCTTTATATATCGTTTGATAGAGCACGAAAAGTTGGTTGGAGATATATTATTTTAAAATCGATTGATTCACGTTTCAGGCGAAAAAAAACCAAAAAATTGGAAAGGTATGAAAAACGATTGAAAACTACTAAAAAACGAGTTTTTTCTCAGAAATTTTCAAGCCTTTTGTTACTTAAATTTTAGTAGTTAATGCAGTGCGAAGCACAGCATTTATGTATTCCTTCACGAGTTTTTAAGGTGGGAAGCACTTTATAGTACTGCGTCGCGAGTTTTTAAGGTGCGAAGCACTTTATAGTACTGCGTCGCGAGTTTTTAAGGTGTGAAGCACTTTATAGTAGAGCGTCACAAGTTTTTAAGGTGCGAAGTACCTATATAGAACTGTGTCGCGAGGTTTCTTTCTTTATTTCTAGCTAGACCATACGCAGATTTTTTCACATTTTGTGTCGCAATGATCTCCACAGCCGATAGTCAGAAAATCCTCGTTCAAGCATGAGATGAAAGCATCGAGGTTGAACCGAAACCTCCTTTTTTTTTTCGATTTTCGTTACGATGTTCCATTTGCATACAAACAGGACCGAAAAAAGTCAAATTTTTCAGGACTTTGATTTTTTTCAAACTTCGAAATAATTAAATCGCGATGATCACGAGAACTACAACTTCGAAAATAGTCGTCGAAACGCGAATTCCAAGTATTGAGACCGAGCTGATACAATCTTTGGAGTTCATCTCGAAATCACCTTCGGTTTCCTCAGAAAAAGCTGTCGAAAATGACGAATTTAACACGACTTTAAGCTTTATTCATTTCGAGATAACGAGGTAATTAAAACAACAAAAGACAGGCGCCACTCTCTGAGCTTACTTGTCAAACAGCTGTAAATGCAGCTGATAGTAGGTAATGAGTCATTTAGATAATTAAATGACCAATGAACAGCGATTTGTAAGAGTGTGTTGATATGCATAGGTAGAGTTTTCGCAGTAATGAATTTTACTACGGCTCCTTTGGAATTATTTCAAAATCTCGATCAGCTGTTTGATTGAAATGTGAATTCTTGAATTCACAGACAGAGAAAAAGAATCAGTGATTGAAGTCAAACATAGATAAGCTCATGAAACAATCGGATTTCGATTGAATCGTAAACTCGATTATTCGTTTGTATAAGATACCGTTTTATTCAAAATTCTCGATTCGTGCTTCGCACCGCATTTCGTATTCGAGTGAAGCTCGAATACCATCTAGTTTTTTTAAAAGGACTATTTTCTAATTCGGCATGAAAATCTGAGTTAAAAGATGTTATTTGAATGAATTTAAAATAGAAGTGTCGTTCAACATGGATCTGTTGAATAAGACCTCTCAAATATGCTTTTGTAGCGTTCATAGTCAATTTTGTAAATGTTTCTAGCTTTTTGTATTAAGAGATAGCATCAAATGTCATATCTAATCAGAATCACTGAATATTAACCTTCAAACATATCTTATTAGATTTTTTTATCGTTGAGAGAATCACATTCCTCCGATTTTTCCTACTGATACGCTAAAAGCGTGAAAAAATTTGTATATGTTTACTTAGTTTTGCATTTGATTTTTCATGATATAAAAAAAAATAAAATATTCAGAATCAGTCTAAACAACTATGACAAATTAAATATCTTTCAGCAAAGAAAAAAAATTCTTATGATATTATACCTGTACCTTCTTGCAGATATAATTTTTTGGAAATTTGTCCTCTAGTCTTTGAGAAAGATGATTTTCATGAAAAACATTTTTGGCTAAAAGAAATATAATTCATTGCAGTTTTCTATGCTGAATCCGAATATTTTATCTCGTTGTTTTTACATCACGAAAAACTAAAGGCAAAATGAAGTAAACATGTACAGACTTTTTTTTTACACTTTTAGCGTGCCAATAGGAGAAAATCGAAGGAATGTAATTCTCTCAACGATAAAACAAAATCTAAAAAACACTAATTAGATACGTTTAAAGGTTAATATCCAGCGATTTCAATCAGATATGACATTTGATCGTATCTCTTAAAAGAAAAAAACTAGAAATGTTCACAAAAGTGGCTATGGATACCACAAAAAACATGTTTGAGTGGTCTTATTCAAATGGGTTTGGATTTGATGTACCTCTCACAGAGATTGTAGATTTTCGGTATGAAAACCCATCAAATCCGATCAAATTTTTGTGTCATTTTTGTTTGTTTTTTTTGCTTTATCTGATAGGGGTACTAGATTTCGTTTTTTCCACATTTTTTGTCAAATCTAGTCAAATCTTAGGACTTTTTTTGATGTTAGACGAAATCTAGTACCACTATCGGATAAAGCAAAAAAACCAAATAAAAATGACACAAAAATTTGGCCGGATTTGATGTGTTTTCATACCGAAAATCTACAATCTCTGTGGGAAGTACATCAAATTCAAACCCAAATCCAAACCCAGTCAAATCTAAGATTTGGATTTGACTGGAATCGGATTTGGTACACTCCTATATTCAACAGATTCATATTGGACAATACTTCTATCTTAAACTCATTCAAATAATATCTTTTAACTCAGATTTTAATGTTGAACTAGAAAATAATCCTTTGAAAAATTACTCAAGTTTAAGGAACAAAAGACTTGAAAATTTCGGAGAAAAACTCTTTTTTTTTAGCAGTTTTGAATTATTTTTCATACTTTTCTAATATTTTGCTTTTCTTTTGTCAAAAACATGAATTAACTGATTTAAAAATAATACACTTCTATCCATCTTTTCGTGCTTTATCGAATGATATATAAAGAAGCGAGAAAAAAATTTACTCGATTTTCGCATTATGCGCATCTTACATTTTACTGCTTTAACAACAGCATGAATCTTATGCGAACTAGTTTTCATCAGTTTTCGGTTGAAAGAACGATGAAACTCTGGCATAAGCTGGTTATCTCACTTAGATCTAACGTATTTCTCCGAGTTCCGTCCCATTTTTTTTCAAATGTCTCAATTCCGAACGTCCTACGGAATCTTTTAGAATTCGAGATTGTTCCGCAAGATTCTAATTTCTCCCTGTCATAAACAAAACAAGCGATTGTCACTGTTATTTTTTGTTTCAACGGCATCTTTTTATTTTTTTATGTTACGACTAGACATCCCCTAACTTCAAGTTTAAATTCAGACCATTTGGAAGTTTAGGTTCGACACTAAAAATAATCGAATGATTCAAGTTTACGTTTAGGTTCACTTCTGTTTATGTTATTTTCTCTCACGGATACACAAATTCTAATTTTTCGACTAGAAGTGAACTTGACTAGAATTGGAATTAGTTCATGTCTAATTATGACAGCTACGTAAAATAATTGGAGAAAATTATTCTAATAAAGCACTACATGTGAACGATTAAAGAAATCGTTGATGGAGATAAGCGAAGAATATAGAATAAAGAATTTCTTATATACCAAATCGAAGGGAAAACAATACAGATTTTTCTCTTGAAATTTCACGAAGTCTTCTAAAATCCTTTAGAGTCTTTCGAAGTCTTGTAGTCGTAGTTATTTTTATACCTATTGAAGTTCGATGTTTCCCTTCAGTGAAAATACGACTATTATACTAATTATTGTTTTTCGGCTGACATAGTCCTAAATGATGCTATTTACCTCACAATTAAAGGCACTCTCTAATTTAAAATGAAGAATTACGGCCCAAAAAGACAACAAGAAATTTAGGATGAATGAGATGACATAAAATAAAAATAATTCAATGTAATGAATATTGAGATTTTGTTCGTGTGATTACTCTTGACGTTGTTTTGTTTTCGTTGCAGATTCACCTATATTTCGTTGTTGTCGGTATGCGAAACGTCTCTATGGATGCTTCTATTTGATTGATATTAGTTTTTTGCTTGAAGTTTTTGTTATGATATGACATCTACATTTCTGTAATTGTTCATCTTTTTCTATCGTGTTATCTTTCTTTCATCTTTTCTTTTGTTCTTCTCCACCTTTTCTTTGACACATATATATGTGCGTGATGACCTCGTCAGATAGAAGGAAAAAATATAAAACGAAATAAAAAAAGGTTAGCGTTCTATTTGAAATGAACTTATATTTGCCCTTGAGAAAAGATAGAACCTAACAGTGGTGTCAGCGGTGATTTAAGTGCAAATCAACGTTGATTATTATTTATATTAATTATTTTGGATTTTTTGGGAATATCCTTATTAGAGGATTGTATCTATTATTAGTATGTCTAAAAATACACGTTCAGATTTGGATTTGCACGCAACACCTATTTCTGAATTACAATATCAATCTTCTCGTCAATAAGTTAAAAGTGAATTATCTGTTCAACCTGGTTCTATTTCAACTATGTCAACCTTACATTCTATCGGCGAATCCGATGGTGATAATAAAAAGCAAGTTACTGTTTCTACGAATTGGGATGTAATACGTGAAAATGAACAACAACGATTAAAATCGATTAAAATATTGACTAAAGATGAAATGATAAATATTGATCAATGGCTGTTGGCTTTACATGATATGTACGAAGAGCTTTGATATCCAACCTTATTTCGTGTACAATATTCTACGACATATTTTCAAGAGGAAGAAAAAAATATGGTATGAACAACAAAAGGATGAATAATTACAGAAATGTAGATGTCATATCATAACAGTTTTGTTTTCCGTCTTGAATATTCAATGGATATTTGTCCACTTTGTGTTGAGAGGTTTTGTTCAAAAAAATGGATTTGGTTAAGGATTTTTCCTATGGAATAGAACTTACTTTGTACATATTTTGAAGTAGATTTTCAGAGCAGAAAAAAATTCAGATATGAATAATGATGATTAATAACGATGCAAAGTAAAATAACTTTTCTTTTTATCAATATCATAAAACTATAAAGAAAAGACAGGATGGAGTAAAAGATTGTCAAGATAGACATTTAATTGTGTTTTAATTAGATTAGAAAAGAAACGGATCGAATTTCAGAATAAAACATAAGAAAGATTTGATTGTAGAAATGTTTCATTAATAACATAAAATTTCTATGAAAATTAAAAGTTTCCTTGTTTTTTTTTGTCTTCACAGTTTTTCCTACTAGGATTAATAATAATCATTTCCGAACAAAATGACTGAATTTGTTGGTTCTACATCAACTATTAATAAGAACGATAAATTTGTTTCAATCAGAACGTCAATTGATTCATCAAGGATTCTTTCATATTTATATCATAAAGATTCGATTATTGTGTTTTGAAACATTTAGAAAATCTATTCTATGACTCCTACTTCAAATATCAGTAACTTCGTCTCATGATGGACATCAATCGCAATGAACTACATTAGATTAATTTAAAGATGCAAGAATATTATTTGTAAATATTTGAATATAGTCTTTTCGCAGTAAGCAAAATTCAACTAACTAGTATCGTATATGTCAGTAATAATCTGACTCCTAAATCTTTGAATACAAGAGGATTAAAGATAAATTTCCTTAATTCATTCTTGTTCCAAGTTGAAATGAAATATATTTATTTGAAACTCATGATTTCATCCATAAAAGCTTCTTCATTTATCGTTGTTTAATGATGCAATAATGGATTGAACAAATCATGAGAAGCTTACTAATGTTTAAGATTTCTTTGGATACTTCTAACATTAGTATTCGTAATAAATAAATGAAAAGAAAAAGAATAGTTATATAAAGAAAATTTTCATATATTCGATTTTATTGATTAAAATCTAATGTTCTAAATAAATTTAATGAGCAGTCAATATTTTTTTGACACGAAACTGATTCATATTGTAAAATATTACTCTTTCGCTCTAACTTGTCAATAATTCATTCATTTGACAAGGAATAATTAATGTGTCAACGTCACTACTTCAATAATTGCTAATTAATATTTTCAGTAGCTATAATCATTAATCAATTTCAAGAAACAAAAAACAAACCTTTGACGTACCAAAGTTTACTTCTGTTTTTATATTCTTCAACTCTCTTTTTTCATCATGACTATTTCTGTATTTGTATAGAGTAAATTATTATAATAGTAATCATTTCATTTTAATTCATGTGTTTTCAGTATTGTACATAACACCAACAAAAATCCGTTAATTAGCGACATCTTTTCTCAAACTATTATGTAAAATATAAATTAAAAGTAATTAAATATATTTTATAATTTTGAAATTTATATGTAATAATTAAAATAAAATCAATTAAAAATGGTGACACCCTTGAACGATCAAAGAGGTTGTTTTGGCTCCAAAGAAAAGATGGCTAGATCAATTTATGACGTTTTAAACGGGCATCTTAAGGATACCCATTCACAATTTACCTTTTTTTTTTTCACCTTTACAAATACAAATGTCATCTACCGAAGTTCCTACTTTACCTTCTACTTCTATTACAGTTTGTTATTTGTACTTTTATACTTGACATAGAAAATAGATAGATTGTATATAATTTATTTTTAGGAACGATTACCTGCTATTCCTATTCGACCTAGAGGTATAAAGAAAAATGCATCTTATCGAGTTTTCTATAAAGATATTTGTATATTTAGTTTTTCATATTGTTTCACCTTTAACGGGTTCGAAAGCGACAATTATTACTACTGATACAACTTCTTCACCTAATCATGCACCAGTACTCATTCAAGCAGCTCAACGAATAGTAGATATAAAAATTATTTTGTTTTGTTTTTGTGTGTATATCTTTGTTTTTTTTTTATTTGTTATATAGAATCGTTCTTCACTCGGTCAAAATTCAAATTCACGTAAACGTGTTTATCCATTTACGCAAGAATGTGATACAAATGCTTAGTAAGAAAAAAAAAAGCTTTTTTTTTTGTCTTACTTTTTTGTTCATGTATTTATTTATTTTTTTCTAGTTTATCAACATTAGCTGCTCATCGTCATCGTGAACGTTTATCGAAAGGTTTAAGATATTTTTCAAAAAAAGTTTGTAATAAAGTTCAAGCAAAAAAAATTACATCCTATAATGAAGTTGCTACAGAACTTGTTGGTGAATATACAATTGAAGAAAAACGTAATTTACAATTACCAGAAAATGAATTAGTAAGTTTATAGAAAAACAGAAAAAATTTTTTTTTTTATTTTATTCTTCTAAAAAAAAAAAGGCTTATGAACAAAAAAATATTCGACGACGAGTTTATGATGCAATTAATGTTCTTCTAGCAATGAATATTATTACAAAAGATAAAAAAGATATACGTTGGGTTGGTTTTCCAGTTAATGCACTTTTTGAATGTGAACTTATTGATGTAAATTTTCTATTTTGCAAAAAAAACAAAACAAATTTTCTCATTATTAAATATGCTTTTATTGTAGAAAAAAACAATTGAAATTAAAGAAACAATTCAAGAAAAAGTTCGATTCGTCGAAGATGCTTTATTAAAAGTAAATAAACAAAATCATATGAATTCTTTGAGTACCAACTTACGGAAATTCATATGCTTTTTTTGTTTTTAAAAGAGTTTCTTAATTTTTACAAATACGACAAGTATTTTGAGATGTAATGATGTCTTTTCATTAGCTAATTTTAAATATGCTATTAAATGGATGATCGAAAAAGTTTTAGACAAGATATTTATTGACGCATTAGAAAGTATTTTCAACGAGTTAAAAGTTATGATTTTGTTTCAGCTTTCGTTCAAGAGTAATGAAAGACCTGAAAAAATTATTTTTAATGGTGAGCCAATAGATTTTTTGTTTTCTTTCCAAGTCCTTTTTCGAACATACTAAAAATTGTCAGAGTCGATTGTTTTAGGAAACGAACATTTCTCTACAAAATGTGATATTGAAATAAGCTCTAGCTTTTACTCAAGCAGTTTTCCTTTCAACATGAAATAGTTGTTGATTTTTCATAGATGAGTATTTAGTAAAGAATGAAAATTTGAGACGCCTTATCCTCAACAAGCTGATGTATAAATTCAAAAATATCGAACAAAATTTCTAAGCCTATATTCGAAAAGAGCAAAAGAAATTGTAGTTTTTAATTCGTAGGAAATATTTTCTATCGCATCAAAAAATAAACAAACATCTTATCTAAAAACTTTCCGATTACTCATTAATTTTGCTTGTGTGTATATGAGAAACGAAACAAAAACGATACAAAATAAATGAACATTTTAATAATTATATTTTTATATGATTAGTAAAATGAGCAACTCTCTTATTTCTTCACTCTTGTCTCTCGATATATGTTTCAATAGTGTGTGTGTGTGTGTGTTCATTTTCAATGAATTTGTACTACATAATATTTAATATTCTCCAGGTTGTACGATACGATCCGTATACATATCGTGCTAGACTGTAAAACAACAAAGTTACGATGAAAATACAGATAGACATGTCAATTGACATGGTAATCATTTTTCGAGTGAAAATAATATTTCTCTGTTGACTTTTTGGAAGAAACCCTCAAAATTTTGAAACTAATGTTCCATTGCAACAAAACACTATTAGAAGCTAATATTTCGATTCATTTTGTAGATAGAAAAGAATCAGAAATGATGAGCATTTTATAGTTAAAGAAATTAATCGTTTATATCTCACGAATTATACAAGAAAAGATATCTAACCTTGTTGTCGGTCATTAGTATTCGTTGATAAAATTGATTAGACAAATTTAAAAGCTCTTAGCTCATCATGATCGAATAATAGTACTCAATCGATTAAACTTGAAGAAATTGAATTAGATTTTATTATATTTTATTACATTTTTATAGTTGGTTGCTTTACGTAATTTAATTCGTCGTAATGAACAACGTCGAGAAATGATGCGTTTCAATAATATGTGTTCATTACCTTTTTATGCATTTGGTACAACAAATGGTGCTTCAATTGATAGTTCATTTTCAAGAGATGGGTATAAAAAACAAAAAAAAAGAAAAATGATTTACATATAAATCAAATAAAATTTTATTTTAGTCGAGATACAATTCTAACATTTGATCGTCAAGTAAAAATTGTTAATGAAACTGAATGTTTACATAAACTTGGTTTATCAAAAGAACTTCGTGGTAATGTAAAATCTCAATTTAATATTGAACAAGCACGAGCACTTTTACCAGAAGCATTTTGGGACTTTGCTACTGGTAAGATTTCTTATTATTATTATTATTATGACAGAAAAAAAAAAACTTTTATATTGAAATCATATTAGCAAATTTGATTATGATTAAATTGATAATAAAATTTTGTTTTGTTTTTCCTCATAGAAATGGCTATGACTGGTTCATTAAAAACATTATTTGAAACTCGAACATCATCAAGTATAAAAAGTCGAACATCAACAACACCTGTTGTCTTTGTTCCACCATCTTATTTTAAAGTCGATGGTAAGTTTTACTTTTTTTTATCTTTAAAATCTTTCAAATATTAAGAAAATTAAACTACATATACAAATGATGAATTTCAACTATACACCTTAATATATATAATTAAATTTGAATATTTATATTATCATATTTAGATGAACCACAAGAAGTCGAATATGAAGAAGAAGAAGCATTCGAAGAAGATGATGATGTTCTTTCTATATCAAGTGATGATGATGAAATTGCACAAACATCTTCACCAACTTGTTAATTTAATTATTCTGTGTGTCTATATTTCATTTTTCAATATTTGCTTTTCATAACATATTTCGATTTATTAAAGAAATTAAGAGAGAGAGAGACAAAAAAATCGATATAAGGGAAAGCAACACAGACAGAAATGATATGTGAATATGGTTTGTTTTTTTTTTTTTGTTTTTCTTGTTGTTGCTGTTCTTTTAATCTGTTGATTTCTTTCTTTTTCTTGTTGTTGTATTATTATTATTAAATTAAATATTTCATTTCTATGATAATTAAGAAAAAAATTAAAATGTTAAATAAGGAATTTGACATAAATGAACATGAGGATTTTTCATTTAAAAGTGTAACTGATGATGAACGACCATGAAGAACACATCGTTCTAAACAAAAAAAAAATTAAATAAATAATTTTAATTTTTTTGCCAAAAATAAAAATATTTTTTTTACCAAATTCTTCTAATAAAATTGGTATATAATGTTCCCAAAATGCACAATATTCTGCACGATGTGCAATACCAGTTGATTTATTAAATACATCAAGTATAATATGTTTACGTTCAGGATAAATATAACGTGGCCAATCACCAGTAGTTGTAATTGATAAACCATTTGGATTTCTATTAAATAAAATTAATTAATTAAATTCTTCAAATTTTTATTGATTGTTTTTTTTTTTTTCTTACTCATATTTTGCAAAATTTGTCCAATATCTCATAATTCTTCTTGCTAATTGCATTTCTTCATATTTATATGCTTTACTATCAGTTGCATTCAAAGGTTCACCGAATACAAACATTATTTCATCACTAAAAAAAACAAAAAAACAAAAAAAAAATAATTTCAAAAATATTGAATATCTTACGCATGCATAACACCTGTCCATATATGCCAATCACTTATTGATGGTCTTGCAACAAAATGATAAAAATAAACTGACATATTATAACTTGCATATGCATTAGCAACAGCAACTGTTGGACATGTAAAATGAGCATCACCAACAGCATGACTTAATATAACAGCATTTTGAATATTATTTGACCAATCTGACCAATCTGTATATTTATGTATTAATGATTGAAAAATAGTACGAGGAGTTTTAAATGGATATGCTGGAATATATGTATAATAAAGTTCAAGATGTTTTAAAAATGTTGCATAATTAACATTTGGCATAGCATTACCGGGCGTTTTTTCATTACCTTGAGCATAAACCATAAAATAAGAACCTTCATCACGATTGGCACCTAATAGAAGAGGACATTTCTAAAAAAATTTTAATTAAATTAAAATACATATATATATATAATAAAATTAAAATATAAAACCTTAAAATTTCCTGTTTTAAGCATTGTTATTGGATTATCAGGTAAAAATGTTCCATCAACAACAGGCATAAGAAGAAAAAACATAGGACCACCATCTTGAATTGTATATTCAGCATTTGTTATAAAAGCATAATGATCTTCATCTATAATTGGATAATTTAATGCACATTCAAACATAATTTCAATATCATCAACATTTCCACCTCGTTGACATATTTCAGGTATTTTTTCACGTTCATTACGATGTTGTTCATCAGATAAACGTTTTGTAACAAGTGAATAAAATTCAAATAAATATTTATGTGAACGTCGACGTGCTTCTTGTGCTGTTATAAATGCCCAATTACATGTTGGTCCACCACTTTGTAAAATCGCATTTGAAAATAATGATCGACTACGTGGTGATAATAAATGAAAACCAACAGATACAGCACCAGCTGATTCACCAAATAATGTTATTCGTTGAGTATCACCACCAAAATAACCAATATTATGATGAATCCATTCTAAAGCAAGAACTTGATCATATAAACCTTGATTACCTTAAAAATGAAGAAAAAAAAAAAAAAGAAATTCTTCATGATAAAAAAAAAAATGTTTATATTTAAATATTTCTAACCAGGTGCATCAGGTCTATCAAGAAATAAAAATCCAAAACTTTGTAAACGATATTGCATAGAAACCACAATAACATCATTTGTTGCTGCTAATATTCTTCCATCATATATATCTAATGTACTTGAACCAGTTACAAATGCACCACCATAAATCCATACAAGTACAGCCATTGATGTTGGATGATTATCATTAACTGGTACCCAAATATTTAAATATAAACAATCTTCACTATAATTTGTATTTGGTGACCAAATTTTTTCAGCTTCAAGATTGTAAACAATTTGTTCAGTTTGCCAACATGTTGTTGGTAATTGTGTTGCATTAAGTATACCAGACCATGGTGAAATACGTTCGGCTATTTTAAAACGACGTATACCTATTGGTGGTTTAGCAAATGGAATACCAAGCCAACTACGAACATGATAAAGATGTGATGAATCTGATGTACGAAAATATGTATCAAAACCACGTATACGACCTGAATTTGTTGAACGAATAAGTGGATCGTTAGATGTTGAATAGGATAAGGATGAATTAAAAATGTACATTATTATTATGAATATAATTTGAAGAAACATCATTATTGATATTTCTAAACATATCGTTAGTTAATATTTGTCGTTGTTCTATTTGAAAACGAATCATTGAAAGACAATTGCATCGACGCTTTAATTCATATTTATATTGATAGTAATTGTTAATAATAAAGAATAATGGAATATAATAGTAAAATTAATTCTAATGAATTAATATAATCAAACAATAATATTGTTTATGGAAGGTGTCGTGATTTTTTTTTCTAATAAACAAGTATAACAATACTTATTATACATGGATATTGAGAGTGATAGACGCACATTAATAGATGTATTACAATCTCAAAGATATATGAGTGATGAACATAAAATATAATAAAGAAAGAGAAATTGTAATCGATGTTTTTGTCTTGACGTGCGCGTCAGAAATTTTGATGACCTTAATCAATATTGGCACTTTACCCTAAAGAGAAAATAAAAAGCTCTTCCCTTTATAATGTAACTAAATAAACGTGAAATCAGCTAATTTATTTTCTTCAATTATATACTATACATCTGAATTCTCGAGTCAAAAAAAAATGAGAAAAAAAACAGATATCCCACTAACGCGGAAAAGATTATTCTACTGGAAAATATTCGAATATGTGTGTTCAATCTAATGATAGAAAGCAGTCGGAAAGAGAGAGAGAGAGAAAGTCAATGTTACAACGGTAGCGGCAACAATAGTAGCAAAAAAAAAAACGGACGAGAGAACGGAATTGAATGAGAGTGGCTCTTTCCGCTGTTGGTAAGAGCAAATAACAAGAGACTTCGTTTCTTACCCTTTATCTTTTTTCTATATACGCTTCTACTTATGTTCAATTATGCACCTCGACATCTACATTTACAAATGTGGGATATATGATATATAAAGAGTTAAAGCAAACATTTTTCAATATGAAGAAATAGAATAAGAGAGAGAAATCACGACTAGGTGATTGCTGTTTGTTTTTCTGTATTTCCTGCTAAACCGTCAAATAAAAAAATCAGTCAAAAAAGACTATAATCACTCTGTCATCATCATCATCATCATCATCAGTTCCAGTTTTTTTTTCTGATTGCTGATACTACAGATTTTGTTTTGTCCTGACTAACAGTCATGTAGATCATCTTCTTATTGCTGACAATCGGATGATGATATTTCCTTTTGCGAAGCAGAACTTTTCCTTTCTTCTACTCGCTCTATCGTCGTCGTTGTCGTTTCTTTCTTTCTAGTTGATTGCCTTTCTCTTCGTTTCTCATATGATTTTTTTTCTTATACTCGCATTCTTTCTCTAGTCAACTCGTTTTACCATACTCTAGTATTGAAAGAAAAAATCGAGTCTTCAATTTGTCTCTCTATACTTATTACTGTGATCGTCACATCCTCAAAAAAAACAAGAAAATCGAATACGATCGAATGAATCTGCCAAACGAAATAAGCACAATTATATAGTTATTCTCGTATACAGTAGTAATCAGAAAAATGTTGACCATATCAAAGAGTTTTCCTCTCAACTGACATCTTGACATCATTGAAGTGTACAAAACTGATCCGTAAAAAGATTTCTTCATACAAATAAAGAAAAAATAATCAGAAAAAAAAATATTAGTGATGATTCTCATCATTGCCGCAAGTCCTCGAATGAACGACATTGACAAATATTAATACGGCAAGAAAACTATTTAATCTATATGTATGTTAACAGAGTGACAATGATGGCCCGAAAGAAACATAACGATTTTTCGAAGGCTCAAGATCAAACTAATTTGGTTCAAGGACAATTTTTTTCAAAAAACAATTGAACAAGATTAAAAAAAAAAAAAAAGAAGAAAACAGTATGGGTTGTTATTATTAGAATCGTTTCTACATATTTACATTTTGTTTTGCTACATGTGATGTTGTGTCTTATCAATAGATGACTTTTTTTTTTTTTTTTCTTCTTAGCAAGCTTAAACATATTAATCGTCTTGATTTTATGTCTACAATACACGAGAGACATAATCAATTGCATCTATGTGTATGTGTGTATGTATGATTGAATTTACAGATTTATTCAATGTTAATAATCATCTATTTAAAGCAAAAAATAAAAGTAATATTATATATGTATATATCGATTGTATTGAAAATCATATATATATAACTTGATATATTTGTTGTTTCATATATGACTAAATTCATTTTAAAATGTTTACTGATAAAATTGGTACATGAAAAATAGATAATCGAGAATGCTCATATGAACCTCTTGTTTTTATTAGAAGTTAGCGTGACACTAAATTAGATAAGTTGGCTTAAGGCTATGTTTTTTTGAAACCAAGATAAGCTTAAATCAGATTTATTTGAAAGAAATGAATAAATTAATATTTTTTAATTAAAAGCCTATAGTAATCGAAAAGACAATATCGTAATAGAATATTTTCACTAGTAAAGAAAAAAAAAACACACACACAACGAATTTATTCTTGTTCATATTTACTAACTTGATTGTAGAATACATCTCTTAGAGATAGTAAACTTAATCTTTGCGTATACTCTTTAACTAGGTTATTTTTTCCAGATAAAATAATAGAAAAAAAAAAAAGAGATATTATTACGTGACTAAGTTTTTCTTTTGAGTCAATTCCGTTGACTTTTTCTTTCATAATTTCACCATTTTTTTTTTGTTAATGTACACTCTTATTGTTTAGTCATACATATCAAAATAGAAATTTAATGTTGAAAGAATCTCTTTCAAAAAGTTCAAGTCTAATAATGAAAACAAATAGAAATTTTGTTCTATAAAATATAAATGAATGAAAATAATTTACTAGGTTTTTTCTTCTCTATTAAACTGACAGCAATCATATACAATTGTTTTTTCCTTTAGGCATAAGCAAACAACAACAAAAAAAAATAAAATAAAATCAAACATTACATTTTCAAAAATTTCAATTTAACAAAACAGAAGTCTATTGAATTATTTTCCATTCAAAATCATAAACAAATTTTCTCAAAAAATTTAACTTAAAATATTTTAAAGATAAAAGACATTTTTATCATTATCTTAAAATTAAAAGACAAAAAAGCAAAAAAATTGAAAGAAATTTTCTTTCTTTTATATATTAATGTCATTTGAAATCAATGTCAAACATTTACAAATATTAACAAAACAGAAACGACATTGACAAACATACTCTCACTAACAATAATATATACAAATTAATCAATTCTATGAAACATTCAACAGATGAAGGTGTTTTTCAAACAAGTCTTTTACAAGCATTACAAAAAAATAAAATTATTCAAAATAAATTAACTAAATGTCAACATTTACATTATATTCAACTAGTAAAAGATTTACAAATTTATAATTTAAAAGAAAAATATAATCGAGAATTATTATATACATGGAAAAAAGAATCTTATATACGACAATTAAAAAAAGATTTACAAGAATATGAACATCAACGTTTTGGAATGAAAGATGATTATTATGAAAATCAACTTAAAACATTAGATAATGTTATTGCTGGTGAACAAACTCTTGTTATACCACCAAGTGAAGAAAAACGTCGTTTAGATATAAATATAAAATATCATCGATTTCTTCAAAAAAATCCTCTTCAAACATCATCAGCTATGCGTAATACTAAATCAGTAAATGTTTTTTTTCAACAAAATAAAAAAAACAATGACGATGATGACGAACAAGAAGAAGAAGAAGAAGAAGAAGACAATGTTCATGATTTAGAAAAAACTTGGCATCATATTCATGCACAATCTGCTAGAATTTCAGGTCGAAAACATAATACTACTTTACCTACAATTTATCGTTCATTAACAACGAATGAAATTCGAAAAAATAGAACTTCAGCAAAAAGTCATATTCCATCAACAATAGATAATGTATCAAATGTACATGGTACACAAATTTCTGAATTAATTAATACACCGTCCAATGAGAAAATTCAACGATCACCACGATCACCTGCTAAATTTGCACCAAATCATTCGGGATTATCTGATGGTATTGAACCTCTATTTATTACAACTGAAACATTAGACAAATATGTTCATGATGATCTTGTTTCAATGCGTAGTGTACGTCGACCAAGAAAGAATCCTTCGGATTTAAATTTGTTATTTGAAACACGTAAACGAATTTATCAAATAAATAGACGTGCTTTAGATTATGAATTAGATCAAAGAAAACGTCGATTACAAAAAAGTATTCAATTTGATCAACTAAAACAAATAGATTCAACTAATCATACAGAAAATTTATCTATTAATGTGAATGAAAATGCTGAAAAATCTTTTGACGATAAACATTAATGTGATAAAATAATTGTTTAGCAAAAAAAAAAAAAACCAAGAAATTTATTTATTGTCAGTTAATTTTTTATTAAATAGTTCAAATTTTTAATTTATAATAACACGTATATTGCAACATTTTTATTCCTATTTAATTAACATCACGAGGGTGTGGTTTATTTTTTTTACAAACATGTTAAAATGAAAAATTTACTTAGTAAAAAAGAAACATTTTAAATAACAGACGTTGGCAACTGAAAAGAGAACAAATTCATTACTATGTAACTATTATTACGTGTTTTTTTTTCTTAAATGTGCCTTGAAAAAAAAAAAACATTAACATTTTCTCAATTATTTTCAATATTGAATTATACAATACTTAGTTTTATACTATGCATCTATTCTAACTATAATTCTTGTTCTGTTTTTAAAGAGAAGGAACATCATTCGAATTTCAGCTAGACTTAAAAAAATATTTTAGAATAGGTTTTGAGACCCGTTTATTGTCCTAATTAAGATGAGATTCTCAAAGAACATCAAATGAAAATCGTATAGAATTTTTTTTTGAAAAACTTATGTATAGACATTTTTTTACTATTAACCAATCTTTCATTAATTAAGCATTTAACAAAAAGAAAACAAGCCAAAACTTACGTTTGATGAACAACAAACAGCAATAGAAACTGTTATATGGTTTTCAAAAATTTTTGTAACGCTAAATAATTGTTTCCTCTGCGAGAAATCTTACGATTAATATGATTTTGCACACTATTCTACATTTTGCTAATATGTAAGCACTCAATAAATCATTTATATATTTTATTCTATCTTAAGTAATACAGTATAAAGTATTGAAAAATATGCTTATGTTCTTTAAAGCAAGCATTTTCATAATGAATATTTCGAAGTTCATTCGAGTTTCATCTTCTTCTTCTTGTTGAAACGTATCTAGTTCTGGCTGACCTATAGAAAGCTGCAAGTACACGTCTTTATAGCTAGATAGATGCAAATTTGAACGAGTCCAAGTTCACAGTCAAATTATTGTGTGTCAATGTCTAGCATCTTCTATCTGCGTGACTAAGAAAACGATGCCAAGTTATTTCTTGTTTTTCACCCTTCCATTGGTTTATTTTGTTTACATTCAAACTCATCATTGAAAATTATCAAATCGACAATAGTACAGAAATCTTCAATCACATAGAATAATTTTCATTACATTAATGTAAATCATATTAAAGAAGAATTTATTGTAGGAAGTTAAGGATCTAGGTATTTATTGAATGGGATCCAATAAAAAGTAAAGTATCTCGCCAGATTTGGTGGCTTATCCTAAACTACGAAACTATAGATGTGATTTTATAGAGCTAATTCCGACCCATTGAATGGTGTATAAGAAGTCAAGCTATATGAAGAGTTTGACGTGATAAAGGCCGATACACTGTTTAAAATGCTTGAGGACTATTATCGAATACTCATAAGTATTCTAATCCATAGGATATACTAAAACAAACTTATGCAATTTTTTCACTAAACTCAATTGAATACAGTTATAAGTGTTTTTCAAATTTCTGTAATCAATGTTCCTATTCTGAAATAAGAACATCGGAACCTGTCGGGGGTATATGAGCAGTGTAAAAACACCCTTTTTAGCTGTATCTTAGGATAGGAACAACCAAAAGACCTGGGTAACCCGTCAGCTGGCCATTAGTGGTAATATGTCACACTTCAGTTAAAGACTCTAGCCCGCCTATGAGTTTCATAACAATTTTCTCTGTACGAACCTAAAATTTCTAACCAAAAAATGTCCTAAAGGATCATATCCTATCATTTTTCTAAACTCTTTCAATTCATTGCCTTTTCTACTTGAATGTCAGTCTATTTGATTCGTTTTGTGCAGACGACATTATATTATGCAAAAGAGATTTCTAACTTTCATCGATTGAATATAAATATTCTTAGAAGTCATAACAAAAAGAAAAATTTTCGTTTTAGATAATTATTAAATCATGCAATATTTGTTAAAAAGTTAGATGTCATTTATCGAATTTTATTTATTTACATCCTTTTAAAGAACAACACAAAATATTTAATATAAGATTGAGAGAGTATGCTTTTCTATTCAATATATTGCCAAAAGATATTTAATTTCGAAGGCCAATAACAAAATATATTAAAGAGCAATATTTGAAGCCTATTCAGAAAAAAGTCAGATTGAATTTCGGCGTAACGCATCAACACGAACAAAGGTAATTTGATCGTAATTGTGGGTACGTAATGTAAGTGATAGTCGATGAAAAAATTCTCTGGATGTAGAAAATAAAAAAAATTGATAGTTAAGAGTTGTGGAAGCAATGAAGCTTCGATCAACCAACGAAGAAAGTTCATATATGTTACTGTATAGTTGCTATTCATCAATTGCAGCCATGTATAGAGAAAAGCGATATATACATAAACGAATATCAATTTCATTTCTTTTTTCAATACAATAATTATTAATGAATATCTATCCAGGTCATATATGTCTAACAAGTTGCTATTCATAACATTACTTATACGTTTCAAATAAGAATAAAAGAATAATATCATTATCAAATATACCGGAAGAAAAATATAGCAAATAAGTAATTGTTGAGTTAAATATGTAATAATGAAATGAATGATAAGCCAAATATTCATATTAGAAACACATGACATATGTTGATATTCTATTTCAAATGATTGATTTGGTATTAAGAGAAATGTTTCATTGGTCGATAACATTCTACTCATTATAATAAAATGATTATTATAAGAAATAATTCTGTTTAAATAAGAAATATGTCGCTTATTCAATTTGTCTTGATCGTATTCGATATTGTCTATGTTATACAAACAGTCTCATATAAATACGCATTCGTCGTTTATTTCACATATTTAGTATTACCTTATCTTATTTCTCTCTCCTCATTGAACAATGGATAGAATACAGACAAAAAACAACAAAAAACATTGACCGATGTCTTGCTTCAATCAAATTCAACGATTGAACAGAGTCACAAGTTGATTATTCTCTTTTCTTATATTCATCTATTTTTTTCCTCCTTGTTTTTGGCTTGTTTATGACATTGCGCCATCTTCTTTTTAGTCTTTGTTTGGATGAAAATCAAAAATTCAATCGTCAATATAACGCATTTATGAGTGAATTGAACTTTCTCATATGATTGAAATTTTAGCCGTTTTTTTCCTATAATTTTGCTTCTGGTCAACTGTTTTGGACAATTTTTTTACACATTATTCATATTTGAGCGTTCCACTGCTATACAGAATCTCAGTTTTTCCATTCATAACGTTTTGGTAAAGAAAGAATGTCCCATAAAGAATTTAATTATAAGTCCATTATTATAGAAATATGTTATCAAAATAAAAACAAAAACAAAAAAAAGGATCAGTAGACAGTCAATATTCGACTACAATTTTTCACCCTCAAGATAATGAGTCTATTGACAATTAATCTCCATTTAACATGATCGTAAGATTTAGATGAATATCGAACGAGAGAGAGAGAGAGAGAGACAGACATCTTTTAATAATTGATAATGTAATTGGTTGGATTGGATGATAATTATTGTAAATAAAAGATGTTGAATATTTCATTCCTAAAAAGATCAGCCCTATAGACTGGACACACAGTAGAAATATTCAAAATTTTTATCGTAAAGCTACTTATGGATCACCCTGTACTATTGTCGTAATGATTCATTGTTGTTGAAGTCAAAGCCCAGCTGAGCGTTGTTATTAGGATCAGAAAATAGCTTAGTGTTGTTATTAGGGATGTGGTCCCTAATAACAACAGATGCAGATGGTTTTCGTAGATTGCTGATTTCTCCGGCACTCATTTCAGCGGAGGATGATTCATATACTATTTGAAAGAGGACACTTTAAGCACAATGCCGTGGTCCCCCTCAGGAACTAGAAAAACTGAGTTTTGTGAGAATGTTTCACACATAACATCTTTTGGAACAACAGGGACTGAATGTCAACTTGCAAGATTGTGTCTAAGAATAGTCTGTTTTCGTTTATGAAGGGACCAGTATATTAACAATATTCAGCGGTTCTATTAAAAATTTTTATCTATTAATAGTCAGCACAGAATCCCTGATGAACTGATATAAATAACTCCTTCATAATTGGAAAAAATAGTTTGACCTCCAGATCCTTGAAGGGAAATATGGGTATAGAGTTGCAGGAAGAAGGCCTGTTATTTTTATTATTTCTTTTTCAATTTTTTATTCCAGATATTCAGGTTTGGTTTTTGCATGAAACTTCACAAGAATCTATAAATATCTCATGTTCATTTCCAAAATAGTTTTCTCACATCCTCGTAACCTCTTCAAGAACCTGAAGGCCAACTAAATTCTTTTACATTTATAAAGAGGGTGTGGGTGTGAGTGTGTATTCACTTGTTCTGTGGTACAAAGTTGAGCAGACTGTAATATTATATAGTCAAGAAATAACCTAGAAATAAGAAAATGAACCACTTTTAAGTATGAAGAAAGCAATGATGAAAACTATTAATTATAGAAAATTGAAGAACATCTATAACTGTATCCAATTGAGTTTAGACAAAAAAAATTGCATAAGTTTGTTTTTTAGGATATCCTATGGATTACAATACCTATGAGTATTCTATAATAATCCTGAAGTATTATAAATAGTGTACCGGCCTTTATCACGTCAAAATCTTCATAAAACTTGACTTCTTATACACCATTCAATGGGTCAAAATCACATCTATTGTATCATGGTTTAGGATAGGCTACCAAAATCAGTGAGGTCTGCTTTAGATCCGAATTCAGGTTTCGAAGGAACTGCAGTTCCCTACACTACCTTCTCTTTTCATCCTTTATCTGGATGTTGTTTTTTGTTTTGAATAATCATTAAAACTATAATCGTTTTTCTGTACTTTCATAGATATAATTAATTATATGATCACTTAAAAACTAATAATTCAAATAGTTTTTTTTCATCATTAAAAACAAACATGACATTGAAAATTGTAGTCAGATAGAAAAAAAAAATTGTTATACAATAAAGAAAATTTAATCCAGACATAAGTCAAAAAAAAAATACACATTCTTATAAATAACTGTCATCTACTTCTGTATCGATTCTTTTATTTTTTTCTTTTGACTTATTGGCCAAATTTTTCTCAGGTGATGATGTGTTTCTAAAGAGAAAAAAATAGTAAGACGAAAGAAAAATTATCTATATATATATAGGTTTTTTTTTTAGTACCTCATGTTTTTCAATTCGTATTGAATTTCTTTAGCTCGTTTATCATCAATTGAATAAAAATATAAACATACTGTTGATACAATCAGTACACAACCTGGAACAGCACCCATCAATATACTTAATGTTAATGCGACTGATGATGGTTGTTGACATTGTTTAGCATCATAACCACTTGCACTAAAAATTACTATATACAATCTATTAATTAAAATAAAACATTTTTACCCTAATGATAATTGAACAATACCCGCATATAATGCTTGTACAAGTTTAGCACCAAGAAAAAAGAATGTATAAAAAATTTCTACAGGTCTTCGACCTGTTTCTAGCGTAAATGCATCAATACAATCTGGTAACATGCCCCTAAATTGAAAAAAAATTTTTTTTTTTTTTTTGTTTCTTTAAATTTAATAAATATAAAATAATTCAAACCATGGCATGATATAACCACAAGCAACTGTATTGGCACCCACAATTGCTGCAACAAATAAAAGAGCTATAGGAGATTTAGTAATTAATATAATGATTACAGTTGGTATTAAACACTAATTTAAAAGAAAAACTTTCTTTCAATAGATACAAAACAAAAAAAAGAAGAAGAATTATTGCATACTAAATTTCCAATAAAAAAACTTTTTTTCTTTCCAATTCGACGCATTATTATTGACCATACAAATAAAAGAATCATTGTTGATATCTGTAAAAGTAAAAAAAAAAAAAAAAAAAGGGAAAATTAAATAAAGACTAAGTTTTTCTTTTTTTTTTTTTTGTTGTTTGAAAATAATACAAACAATTAATGTTCCAGCCAGAAATGGAAACATTCCATGTGATTTTTTTACATGAGTTAAATAAAGTTCAAGAACACTTTGAATTGACTATCGAAAAAAGAAAACTATCGAATGTCTTTATCAATGAAAAGAACAAAAAAAAAATGAAAGTTTTAATAAATACCTGAGTTGCAAGAATAGATGCAACTGTTGCTACTGTTAAGATCATAAATGGTTTAAAACGTATTATCATTTTAAAACCTTTCAAATAACTTGTTTCACTTGTTTGAATAACATCTAATAACAAAAAAAAAAAACGTTAATCTAATCTAATCTTTTATTTTATTTTTTTCAAACTTACCAACAACTTCACGAACAGAAATAAATAAAAATAATGCTGTTAAAATATGAACTAATGCTACAATACCAGCTGAAGTCATATAAGCACCTGCCTAGGTTTATTTTTATAAATATGAAATAATAATGAAATTTATTTTATAATTACCACATTACTTGGTACCGTTAAATCCGGTTCCATCGTTGTAGTCGTGGAATATTCTATTACATTATTATTTGATCCATTAACAAACGTTGAATTGTCACAGTTTGGTCTAATTTTTGATGCTTTAAACATAGCTGTAACACCTGACTGAAGAGCAATCGAAAGTAATAGACCAGCAGCTTCAAATAAAGTACCTATTTTATGTACAAAAAAAAAAAAAAAGAACAAAATTAAAATAATACAAATAAAATTATTTATTCATACGAAATTTTGTTAATTGATCTCGTTCATTTTGATCTAATGTTAAATAAATAGTAAGAGCCGTATGTGGAATGCGTGATGCCTAGATTCTTTTCTTTTTTTTTTATTACAATAAAAAAATAATTTCTATATAACTTACAGTCATAAATGTCCATAGTAAAGAATGAAGTATGAGATAATAGGCTAATTTACCACCGCTAGAAATATTTGGAAGACACCATATACCGAAATAGCAGAGTGCAACACAAGGTGCTGAAAAAAGTATCCTAAAAAATGATATTCAATTAAAGAAAATATCTATGTCAAATCTGAAAGTGAATTCTCATTTTCAGATACCCACGAAAATACACATACAAAACATAATATCTCTCTGATTAATAATGCCACAAAAATATACACGGAGTAATTATCGAAATATTTGAAAGTTTTCCATCATTCAATTTAATTTTCATATCTCACACTGCTGAAATAGAAATACATCAATGCTTAATTTTCGATTATTCTATCTGATACGATTACCACGCGTAATGGAATACAATTTATTTATTGTATTACGTTTTGATTTAAGATGGTTATAAACATTTTTACTAGATGCTAATCTTCATTCTTTAGTTTTTTTTTCATACAGAATTGTAAACGATTGTAGATATCAAAATAATAATCAATAGTTTATTCTCATTTCATATGATAATTGAACATGAAGCTCATTGTTTCGACATTATTACATCACATAATCATCATATTACTTTCTGAAATATTGCTATATTTTCTTTATCTATTCTGACATATCTCAGCACACTGGAGCATTCGTGAGCGAGTGAACTACCCAATGTGTGGTTATTATTTTTTTCTCTTGTTTTACATACTCGAAAGTGATTTATTCGAGAGTATTCTTAATTATATACTAGATTTTATTTCCATTTTGTCAACCTTGAAGATAAGAATCATCATTAATAAGACAACGAATTTCTTCGATGTTTTCAGATGACATATATGACTATTTTACAAATTATTTATAAGATAGAATTTAGTCATCGTAAATAGAATATCTTTCATCATAAGCTAATTTTCTTTTTTATATTTAACCACACTATGAACATGGATGTGTAAATGAAAATTAGCTTTACTCATTCAAAAATAGGGGTGTTGAGCTTCCACTCAAAATTTTTCTATGATACTATCAATCCAATAATGATCATGTAATGCATAAATATAGAGTCCAGTAGTAGATTTAGAGAAGGGCCTTGATGGTGATTATTTTTCTCAACAAGGAAGACTCAATAATGAGCTGATAATGCTTCTAATGAACCGCAAAATATACTTTTTTAGTCAAGATCGCGTCCCACTCTTTTCACTGAAGCGCACACATTAATCAAAATTCTAGATCCACCATTGATAGAGTCACAATAAGTGCTACAAGTATGTATGAACAGTAATTCTCTGTGAAGTATACTTTCATATAATAAAAATTTGATTACTTTTACTATGCTCTATGGAAAGCGGTGAATACATACAAATTTTTTTCTTTTTGTGAAACAGTTTACAAGATTTACATTTCAAAAAAAAAAAGCAAATAAATGGTAGGGATAAATAAAGATTATAAAATAAATAAGAATGGATTGGTTCATGTTTGATTTATATTGATGATAAATATACGAAAATAGTTAATAATTTAATTTCTTTATCATTAGAAAAGAAAACCGAAGTTAATAGCATAGATTCATGTCAAAATTGTTTAAATCATTATTGCTATTTTATTATCCAACTCAAATAAATTTTTAATGATTAGTTTGTTTTTTAAATAATATTTATTATGAAAATAAAAACTAGAATTTCAAACACTTTTTTTACCTATAGGATTTTGTCTAGATCGTTTCATATGTCTCTACCTTTTAACAATGAAATCTTCGTATGACTTCTCCCTTCAGTAAGATATGAATAAATGAATCTTCTGCCATTTTTTACAGGTAGATACAAATGAGTTGAAATTTTTAATTTTAGAGATTTCTTGCCATGGGCTTTCATTTGAAATACAACAATTCAACATTCGAGAAGAAATTTCATATTGTTGTAGTTAGAATGGTATGGAATTTTCAGTGTGTTTGATCTTGTTCAAAAAACTTTTTTGCTACCAAAGTTCAATTCTACAAATTTTTGAAAACGTTATTTCATGCACTTTGATGTGCTCTTTCAAATGAGACTACTTTCAAACTTTTCTATTGTGCTGATCCGATCAACTTAACTTATTCTTGGGATCATACTTTCTCGAAATGATATATAACATTAATCCAAAAATATCAGACGATAAGGCACTTTCATTAATATGAAAAGATAGCATATAATCAATTGTATCTATGGTAAAAAAAATCTTATTGTTCTTTTAAAAAATGAAAATTTGCTGAAAAGTATTGTCCTATAAGACACTCCAAATTTAGCGTAGTAGCTACGCTTGCAGTATCGATATTTCCAGAATGGCTTATCTGTTTGAGCTGAAACTTTTAGGTTACTCCTAACTCAGATGTATATATCCACTGTAAAAATATCAGCCAAATCCGTGAGATTGGTTGAGCAACGATGGTCATCGCTGACGTGTAATGCCTCCTAAAAAGCTAATGTTCATTAGAAAAAAACAAATTTCGACAAATGACGAACGTCAGTAGAGCGAAGTTTCTGTTTCCTATTATGCTTTGCATGATGAAAATCAGTTTCACTTAAAAATTCTATAAGAACTTTTACGTGTTTGGAGAATATCTTTCAATGCAATGATTTCACTAACGAGAGAAATACCTGAACTTCATATTGAGTTCGCAAGAGGGTCTCGGTAGAACTAGAAAAATTCTAAAGCATTCGTATCCATAGACCTCTGAATCCTAGTTATGACTGTTTCACTGAGTTTTCGTCCAGCTTTACGTATTCATCGAAAAATCAAATAACGGAATTTCGAACTGAAATTTCGCCGATAGTTATGCCTGATGAATATGGAATACCTTGAAAGTTTCAGCCAAAAATAATGCTTCCTTGCCGAGATATCGAATTTCCAATAAACGGTCGTGTGCCACAAAAAATCGAGTTCACTTGAATATTGAATATCTCGACAATGGAAGATTCTTTTCGACTGAAACTCTGTGAATATTCCCCGAGTCACCAGATCTATCTATGGGCAAAATTTCAGGTCGAAGTTTCGTTATTTGGTTTTTCAGTAAATATCGAAAGCTGAATTGAAAATTCACTAAAACAGTCATAACTCTGCCCTATAGATGCACAGAAAGAACGAATCTTCTAAGGATTTTTTCTAATCCGATCAAGACATCCTTATGAGCTCAAATGGTGAGCATCAGTTCAGGTAGCTCCACACTGTCAGTGAAATATTTTCTTTTTAATCTCAATGAAGTTTTCAACTGTTCATCAGTGTGTATATATACACTTACCAAGGTCTCATTTTTCCCCATCTAAATGAACATCGACTAAAAAGATAACCACCAATAGGATCAGTTAAACCATCAATAGGACGACTAGTAAATAAAATAATTGCATTATATATTGGTGATACCTAAAAAATATTCATTCTATAGATGTTCAAATAACAATTAAATTAATCGAACTTTAGCAATATCCAAAAGAAATTCATTTATATAAAAAGCAATAATTGATAATTGCATTGAATAAGGTAAACCAACAGCACCATAGGCTATTTTGGTTCGCCATGAAAGTTTATCTGATGAACTTTTATTAAGTATTTCTTTTGTTGGATCGTCATAAGTATATTCTTCTTCTTCTTCTTCTTCATCGTCTGATTCTTCTGCATGACGATTATATTTAGTAATTGTTTGAATTGGCGGTGAATTACCTCGTTTTTTCTAATAAAAATTTCATTGAATTTTGAATAGAATAAATTTTTTATAAATATTCCTACCATACGTGCCATATCTCCTTTTTTTGCCCGTAGTAAAGATATGCAATTCTATATATATCAGAAAGTTTTGTTGTTTCGTTTTGTTATCTTTTAAAGTAAGATATATCATTTTTTTTTTTTGTTATATGTCTTAACTACATATATATATAGTTATATGATTGTCATTGTGAGAACTTCATGAGTAGTAAAAAAAAAATATCAAAACTATTTGTAAATAAAAAAAAAAAAAAGACAACTACGATCTTCATTAATTAATATAAAAGCTATTTTGCCTATGATACTCTTAATTAGATACCTAACAAACAAAATTATTACAAATCTTTTTGAAAAATTGATTAATTTCCTTCAAATCGTCTTAATGAATTAATTTATAGTTCAACTTTAGCATTTGATGATTGAAATAAAAAGAAAAAGGGGTACAATTCTAGTATTCAATAACTGACATCTTTCATCAAACGATATATCTCGATTTATTGTAGTTATCTAGAAACAATATTTAGTTATATTGTAAAACAAATTAAACAAATATTTACATTATCAATGCATAGAAAAATAATAAGAAGTTTACAAAACAAAAAAAAAAAAGCAAACAAATAAACGGTACATTGTTTATGCAATCTTATTATTTATTTCAAAAAAAAAAAAATGTTTGACTGAAATAAAAATAGAAATACACAATTAATTCAATTATTATTTTTAATTTACTATTAATTTTTTTAATCATCAATTCTCTTGAACTATATTCAGTAAATTAACATCATATTCCAATGTTATCATATAAATAAACAAAAATCTATGAATAAATGTTTTTTTCAATAAAAAATACATAGAACTATTTTCAAGTCGGATAATGTAACTGAAAATAAGATCTACTAAATTTTGAACTTGACTAGTCATTATGAGTAGTTTTCAAAAAAAAACTGATATGTGTTTCATTTATAAATAAACATAGAAAATCAAATTTAGTAATAGGCATGCATCGGACCTGAACCCTGGCAATGTTGAGAAACTATCCAGACAGTATCAAATATTTGCTCAAGCATTTCGTGAAGTATATGAATAATCATGGAAGCATTCTGAGATTCAAGTTCGAGTATTTTTGAACGTTGTTAACTTTTTCTAGTATGCTTGCAGACCTTCAATTTTTGGATCACTTATTCCATTGTGCGTAGATCCGTCATAGAGAAGCCTCAAATCCTTGCTTTTGACTTACTTCTACTCTCCTTTATTAATTGATTGAAAATGATCATAGTCAAGACTGAAACCCGAACGTTCAAATCTAGTCGATAATAAACAAAAAAGAATCATTTTCTTCCTATTCAATAATAAATATTGGAAGATTATCAACTATTTATTTACTGTTACTGATTGTTTTCGAGTAGGATATTCTAAAATTGAAAACAAATATTTTCATTATTAGTTATTTAATCTTCAGCAGTTATTTAAATAGTTGTTAAAAGAGTTCATAGCTATTCAATAATTCTCACGATTCAGATATTAGAAATTCTATAGAATTCTAGAAATCAAGAGTATAAAAGAAAAATCTTGTAGCTCTATCGATATTGTTAAGCACTAGAATTCTATTGCATTAATTGAATTATCATGAATTCCTAAATTTCTCTGAATTCTTTAGTTTTCTTGGATATTTATTGATCTGTAGATCTGTGTGTTACTGTTGCAGAATAGAATTCTATATAATTTCTAAATTTTCGATTGTCGTTATATCTCGTAAAACGAAAAAAACTATACTATGATTACAAATTATTAAAAATTTTGGGCAAGATTATTCTTTCATAAAAATAGAGCGAAAAGGATAATTATTCTCCAGCACAAAAAACAAAATATCCAATTAACAAATCGAAGTATCATCAATAAGGTTCGAATAAATGCATCAGTTTTGTGAGATACAACGAGAAAAATTTTGTACTGATGAATCATTAAAAAGAGACATAAGAAAATATATGATCATCTTTTTTGATATGACTATAATGATAAGAAAAGTTTTATTATTCAATCTCATTCATATTGGAATAGAATAGCATTTGAAATTTAGCCATATGTCATTACAGTGAACATTTCAGATACTAATTACAGATATATTTGAATACATATAAAAGATTTCATTCATTGAATTAACGTTTTATTTTACCTATCTTTTTGTTTTCTTTTTAACATAAAGCAAAAAAAAAAAAAGAAATGAATATTAATGTTATATTTCATTATTTTGAATTTTAAAGAGAAAAGAAGCATGAATATTTATTCCCATCCATTTCTTAGCTCGAATACCTAAATTTGTTGCATGTTCTTCATTTTCTACACCTTTTTCAGTATATTTTATTAATTTTAAACATGTTTTGGTTGCTATTTCAATGATATGTTCAATAGAATGATCAAATGATATTCCACATAATTTATCACCAGTTATTTTATCAATAGTAAAACCAGCTTGTGAACCAGCTTGATACATATTAGGATGCATAGCTGTAATAAAAACCCAACTATAATTATTTTTTTTTAATATTCTATATATAGTTTTAAAAAATCGTTCGATTGATTTAATATGTTCAATAACAAGAGTACTAATAACAGCATCAACTGATGAATCATTAATTGAAAGTTCATTATTATCATTATTAAGATCATGAATAATCCAAGAGACAGATGACATATGTTGTTCTTCTAATTGTTTGACACGTTCTTGAGCTTTTTTCATCATACATGTAGATATGTCAACTGCAATCTTATAGCAAAAAAAAAGAAATTATAAGACAGGATATTTTCGAAATTACAATTTGCATTCATAAATAGAGATAATTTTTATTTTCATAAAGAATCATAATTGTCTAATGATACAGCTTATGTTTTCAACTAAGATCCCTTGTTCAAATATCGATCTTTGGCTAGATACAATCAAATTGTATGAAATTTTTAGCCCTTTAGCATGACGTTATCGAAAGATTTTCAACAAACCAAAGTCAAACATAGTTCATTTGGCAACCCGAAATTCTCTGTGAGGCTTTATTCTATGCACTTAAATTTTTATCTGAAAGAACATATCACGGTTCAGAATATGGCAGAGCCCTGTTTTTTTTTTGAAATTACTTTTTAAGAGGAGAAAAGGGATGACGAATTTGAATATCTTGAAAAACTCTCAAAAAATTGTCATCTATTTATAGAAATACTTTTTTATATAATTATAAAAAAAATAACTTAATTCAAAGAAAAATGAGCTTTGTCATACTCTACATATTAACATGTTCTTTCAAACAAAGAAGAAAAGTACTTGATTATGAAGAAGCTACTTCGAGAATTCTGAGATACGGAATAAAAAAAAAAAAATTTAAGCAGACAAAAAAACGGAAGTTTTGTTATTATTTCTGAGAGCAGCATACTTTTCAAATAAGTAATACTCGAAATCATGAAAAATTTTTGAAAAAAAAATCGAGATGTCAAATTAAAAAAAAAAAGTGATGTGGCTTATGAAAGATTACATCTCGAGCTATCCTCTCGTACAGTTAACAAGCAAACGAAAAGTTGTTAGACAACATTCATTTTTGACTTTCGAATATGAACTTAAAAAATTTTATCTCAAACTTTTGTTCGAGAATAATGAAATAATCTTTGACAAGTCCAAAAAAATGAGTTTGAATGGAAAATTTTTGTACTTTCACTGTTGCGATTCGAAATTAAAAGTTAGAATCTTTATTTATATATCAGCTTGTAGATCAGAAGCTACCATACAAAATGCACTATTTGAAGTTTTTTTTGTCTGTCGGCAAATTTTGTAGAGAAGTATTCACTTCCCAAAGCGACTGGCTCCGACAGTTTTTAGCATGTTCGAAAAGGGACTTGATAGGATAAACAAAAGCCTATTGAATCATCATTAAAAATAATTTTCTTAGATCTTTCAAAAGTTTCTCACTATTCTTGAACAAAAACTGAGACAAAATTTTCAAGTTCCTATGTGAAAAGATCACAAAATCATAGCTTTTGACTTGTCGGAAATACTTTCTAATGAATCAAAAGTGAACAAACATGTCGCCTAAAAAAAAAAGCGAAAATTGATTTTCTTGACGGGGACGAACTTAATCCTCCATACTATTGTCGTTTATTTTTAGATTTATACTTTAGTTAAATATCTTGTTATTCAGTGTACACTGAAAGTTTCAACCATAAATTGCAAGAATTTAATGAAAAAACTACAAATATGTGTAGTATATTTATTCTTGTACGGAAGTACCGAAAATTTATTCTAATATATAGCCCGTCATCATTTTTGGTTTAAGTAAAATTCTTGGAGACTTTTACTTCCCTAAGATATTTTCATGTGTAAACAATTGCAATAGACAGCTAACTACCATCTAATTATCCTTCCATAATATATGACATAGAAAAAACAAAATGTTTCGAAACTTTAAAAACAAAAATTTAATAAATTCAAGAAAAAAATAAATTTTGATAGTTCTTTATTGAAGTCAATTGTATGTATGAAAGAGTTTTATTTAATATATCTCTTATGAATGTAAGCTATAAACACTCCTTTCTTTTTTTTAGTTACAAAATAATGATTCCATTAACTTATGACATACCTCTGTTTCCTCCTTCTATATGAAGAAATTACTCGAGAAAATTAATACATTATTTTCATATAATTAGATAATACCCGTGAGAGAAAGAGAGTTTGTCTTTTTGTTAATTATAAGCTTTAATTCTGACCAATTTTATTATAATCATTACTGATAAAGGAACATCGGCAGGGTATAATCAATGTTTTGACACAAATTCATATCAGTCAACTTGAAGTTTAATATTAAAATGTTTAAATTACTACTCAACTTTGAAAGAAGTATGAAGTGTAATATTTTTCTGAAAAATATTATTCGATTAATAAAAAAATTTGATAGATTCCAAATATATACTGATTTTAAACTGTCAGAAGAGTTTTTCATTAAGCATTGCAGTCATAATATTTATTTATAGTATAATTAAAAAGTATCTGATTAAGGACATTCTCACATGAAATATATGGATGAATATTTCTGATACATTATTGAAGTATGTTTTGTGAATAGATCAATATAGAATTAGGTTATAACATTAAATTATTTCCTAAAATGAAATACACTATAAAACTAAAAGTAGTATTGCACAAGCTGATCGTAAAACAATGTGAAAAAAATGCAGCTGTTAGTTATGTTTTAAAAAAAAACAATATTATCGAATATTTTTTTACAAAATCCTCATACTCAAATACTCAATTTGTAAACATTCACTAACCTTAAATACAAAGTATAAAATATGAAATATAAATCGATGATTTCAATTTATACAATCAAAAAATCTTAATAAATTTCCATTGAAAATATCTTTCAATTTGAAAGCTCATAATGATATTTAGAAATCATAATATCTTGTACTATTACTAAAGTTCAAAGAAGCTTTGTGCGTGAGACAACTTAATTATCATGTGTTATATTTACGTCTGCATTCAATTCAAAATAATATATCAAATCCGGTTACACCGCTGGTTAATTATAGTTAACATCAAACTTAATAGATGAAGATTCCAAATATTTCATCAGAAAAGAAAAAATATTGTTTGTAAGAAAATTCTATTATTAGTAGGTTAACATGCCTATATTCTTTTCTAGTTTTTTCCTTTATTTTTATAAAAGAAAAAAAAATCAAGAAAGTGTTCATTTACATCTAAGTACAAAAAAATAAGTGAGTATCATCTATAATCTAAAAAATATCTATATATACGAATAGGAGAAATTTAAATTTTTCAAGTATTAGATTTTTCATATTCCTATTTATTTTTGATACTTACAATAGACCATCCAGTATGTAAAATTTTTGTTGTATTACGTCCTGTACCACATCCTAATTCACAACAAATTTGTTTCGTACTATTTTGATTAATAGAATTAAGAAGAGGTTGAGCTATTTCTTCGAATGCAACATTATCCAATAATTGTAGAATATTTCCATCAGAATCATACGTATTTGACCAAGCATCATAACATTCAACAGTAGATACGATTGTCTTTGTATTCTGAGTTGACATCATTTACTTTTTCTTTCTTTGATATTAACACTGATAAATACGAAAATTAATATACATAGAACATGATAGAAATAAGTAAATGAATAAAAAAGGCCTATTGCATTTATGTAGATTATCGACATGTGTGTTTTTATTCGTTCTGTATTATCAAATTAAAATAAATAAAGGGTTACTTTTTCGAACCTACAATTATTCTATATATGTGTTAAGTATGAAATTCAATATGAACTAGATGATATTCGAGTTTCATTTGATTGTGAAATGTGATACGAAACTACGAGTGTTAATTATCAAAAAACAACCTTAAGATCATGACAAAAAAAATAATCGTTTTTTATTTGTAATTTATCATAAATCGCTTTATTTTTCTAATGATATTAACGTTTTACTACGACTTTTTTTTCATCGAGGGAATTCGGAAAATTTAAGTTGCGATCAATCAAATGATCGAACTGTGAAAAAATTTGAAGAGTAATCCTTACAAAATTCATTCCTGACGTAACAGCATGTTTCTAATGAAGTCTATGATTGATATGTTAAATTATCTATCATCAGCTGTATTACCTATAAGTAAAAAAGGGAGAAGATTTAACTTTAATTGCTATCTTCATTTTAATTATTTTGAAGGTTGAAAAAAAAAAGCTAAATCCATAAAAATTTATTTATTCTTTCGGGGTACTATATACAATAAATCTTATTAATGAATAATCATGAAAACATTTTAACTTTTTCAATATTTGTGTTGATAATTGTATCGTAGAAAAAAGTAAATCAAACAAGATTTTGTGTTTTCCTACGATCAACATTTTATTTGACCTGTAAGAACAAAAGATATTTACATTAGTTACATAAAGAAATGTTCCAGTTTATTCTATATTATCTTCGCCTTATAAGTGTATTGTGATATTTTCTTTTTACACATGAATAATGTAAAATGAATTAATCAAAGAATTTTACACCCTGAGTAACGACTAACGACCAATGAACAATCGAGACCTTTATATTATTCATTAACACTATTGTTAAATGAAAGAACTCTGTGACACTTCATTAATGGAGACTAAAATACGTCAATTATTATTGTTTTATGAGATTGATATCAATAATTAATAGTCAACGCAATAATTATTAGTCATATTTTTTAAAAATAGAATGAAACAAAATAATTATAGATAGATCATAGAAACTGTTGTAAATGAGATAAAGTCTATTAACTATCCGTTAATTAGTTCTATCATTTTTCGACATTGTTAAATATAAGAACATTATATGTAGAGCAAACCAAAAATAGTGATCGAGGTATTTTAATTCCTCATTAAAAAAAAAAAACTTAAAGAAACTTTCTTTGTATATAGTTTAATAATCATAACAGTGCTCTATTTTTCTATGATATTTGATCATTGTTTAACTAATATCATAATAACAAAATTTCAATAAGGTCTGTTTGATTATGGTGTGTGACGATCACATTAATTCCTATTGTTTTTGATATGTATTTTCTTCTTCTTTCTTGTCTTTATTCTCGTTTCTCATCTCTTTTAATACCTAACCGTCTACACACATATATACAGGGTGTTCAGAAAGTCATGAAACAGACACCAAAAATTGAATATCTCTATCGCGCTCTAATCAAATGAGCTGATTTTTTCTCTTAGAATAGAGGGCAGTCCCAGATTTTTATTCATTAATGAACAGCTTATTCATTCGTATGAAAATGATACTACTAAAATCGTGCACTACATATCGCTAAATAACTAGTATATCTGATATATATAATGCAACAAAAACTAGTTCGAAAGAAATTGTTCTTCGTTGTCTAGACAATCAGGAAGATATTGCTCAACAGAACGATATGCTTTGCGACACATGACGCATGTCACTTGTTCATAAGCTTATTCGATTCGGTCCAGAAGCTCAAAAAAAATTGCACTATATGGTTTCTTGAACATGAGATGTTTTTTTTTTATTTGGAAGAAGTTTATGGATTTGTTTTGATCTTGAAAGAAATGAAAAGGATGAGAAATATAACAAAGAATAAGCTGCTTATATATGAATAAAAATCCGAAACTGTTCTCTATTCTCAGAAAAAAATCAACTCATTTTATTAGAGTATAGTGAAGGTATTTAATTTTTAGTATGTGTTTCATGACTTTCTGAAAACCATGTATGTGCAAAGATGCATGTTCTGTTTATTTTGTTTGTATCTATAGCTTATCAGTATGTTTTCAAAAAAGTTTTTAAAAAAAAAATTAGATTAAACTTTGACACTGTTCATCTGTGTTTTAGATGAATAATCAAAATTTTCACTTCTACATTAAAGTGTTCACTGCATTTAATATTCAAGCAAGAATTATTCATGATGAATTATGTTCTATTTTATGACGATGAAGCACTTTCTCTTGAGACAGTTGAAAGATAATCTAAACAGCTTTGTGAAGATTGATAAGAAGTTGAAGATGAAGCATGAGTTAGTTGTTTCTATACTTCATTTTTTGTTTCGTCGGTACTACTTTTTGTTTATACTAAAATCAGTGATGGATCTAGAAATTTTTCAATATAGAGCGATTATTCACATAAAATGCACCTTGAAGCTCTATAAAGGTAGTTTCAGCTCCATTTTAAGCGTTTTCTTCTAGAAAAAAATCGTTTTTTTGTTCTATCGATATGGGACAATCGCCCCAAGCGCTCTTTCCCTAAATTCGCCACTGCCTAATATATTTAGACAGTTCTATGCATTAGAGAAGATGAGAAAAGAGAGAAGAATATATATCAAACATAATATGAACTAATGTAATCATTACACATCATGACCGAACAGGCCTAACTGAAATTTTATTAATATGACATTCGTCAAAGAACGATCAAATACCATAGAAAAAAAGAGCATTGTTATGACTATTAAACTATATAGAGAGAAAGTTTCTTTAAGTTTTTTTTTTTTAATGAGATATTAAAATACCTCTGTCATTACTTTTGGATTGCTCGAATTAGTTTTCCAAGAATTATGAAAATATTAATTGTGTCTTAACAATAACAAAATATTTATCTGATTTGTGTATTAGTAATTATTATTTTATTCATTCGTATGATTACAGAACCTGGAATCTAAATCCTACTTTTTCAATCTCTCTTTCGTGTTTGACACTTCATTAAGAAAAATTAACGGTGTACTGCAAAAACCATCGGCTTGATTATCGATGACATGAAAGTAATATCTAGGTCGAATATTCGAAAGTTTAGATTCTGACTTGAGAGTTGGATGACAATGTCATTTCACCAGAGTAAGTTAAATATTCATCTAATATGTAGACAAATCTCTATTATTAATATTTATGTCAAGATTTCATTTACAATCATATTTATATAATCGATTATCTATATGCTTTAGGGCTTCAGACAAAGCTATTTATTGCACCTTAAAATAGATTTAATAGCTTCCTGAAAATAAAAAGTGTTCAACATTAATAAATTCGTACTGATCTATACTTACCAAATTATTTTGATAGAAAACAAAAATTTTTTGAGTGATATAATCACCATGAAATTCAAGCGAAGTTTGTTTTTTCTTTACTATGATGAAGAAGAAGAAGAAAATGGATACTATGTTCTACTTTTTAATAAATTCTATCCACATCAATGGAAATTTTGCTAAATAGTTTGTATATATTGACACTTCTTTGTATAATTTGATCTCGATAAACTCGATCATATAAATAAAGCTTTGAAGTGAATTGACATTACACTTTAGTTATTAATATTTTATATTATTTTTTATTATCCTAGATAATTCAATGCACTAAATTAATAAAAGTGAGGTGCCAGCAATGCGAATTTTCAGTAAAAAGTTTTTTACATTATTTGATAGAGTTTCAGCTGCTGATCATGAGAAACTACTTTTCAGTCTTATCAAATGCTTTCTTCCGATCGAAAAATACGAAATACTGAAAAGATGTCGATTTTCCAAGGAAAACACATATTTTCTTTGAATGTGCAATATTTTCTACTTTATTCATTTTTTTTTGCTTCAGAAAATAACTTTTTTCATATTCAGCATCAAAAACTGAATAAGTAAAAGTTCTTAAATTAACTTTAGACTCAAAACTCTATTCGTGGTGGTGCTTCAACTCGCGGTAGAATGCATCACGTTTAAGTCGATTTTATAAATCTATCTAGTTTTTCTACGTAAGCGATGAAGCCAAATATTTTATCTCATTCAACTCCTCGCACCACCAGGCAAAAAGTTACGTATCCTTGTTTTTTTCTTTTCTTTCCTTTGTCAAGAAAAGTCGTTTGTATTGGTATCATAGCCATTGTAGGCGGGGTATTCAACGGTTTTCGAAGTCAAATAAAACTTTTTATCACAAAAATAAATACAGATTCGGAATCAGCACAAGAAACAAAAAAACGAATAAAGTAGAAAATTTTGTACATTTCGAGAAAGAATAGGTTTTTCTTGAAAACCGACACCCTTCGAGTATTTTGTATTTTTCAACCGGAAGAAAGTATTTACTAAGGCTGAAAAGTAGTTTTTTCGTAATCAGCACCTCAAACTCTATCAAATAATGTAAAACAAAAACCGCGAAAAATAATTCCTACTGAAAATTTGAATTACCTGCACTTTACAACACAATGATATATTTTTTTTTATGATGATGGTCAAATTCTTAGAACATTCAATGAAAAATAAAGTTCTCCTAAAATAATTATTTGAATTTATCAAATAAATACTTAAATCGTAACAGGTTAGCATAAAGTTATTTTTATTATTTCTAGTTTTAATGTTTGTTTTTTGTAAATAATAAAAGTGGCCTATTATTTTTTTTCAAATAGTATAAAATGATTCATGAATGAATTTAACTACTTAAGTTTCTCATTAATGTCGAATATTTATCATACCTTTATCACGTACGACTTTTTTTTAAAATTATAGATTGAATAGAGAGTATTTATCATAAATCGTAAAGCAAAATAACTCTCGCGGATTAGATTTTGACTTATCTCTTATATAATGTAGAAATTTAATTATAAAATAACGTATTCATAAATTGTAAATCTACTTTTAGATATTTTACGTTTGTGAATACCTTAGATAATTTGTTTATTTTCATTTTTATAAATACAGTAGATAAAGAATGAATGTTTTGAATTCATCTTCTTTCGATTATAAGAAATCTGATAACTTCGCAATAAAGAGTTAATTTATACGGAAATAATTTTGAAATTAAATCATGTCAGGATATGTCGCATAGTTGCCTTTCACATCCTCTTCTATTTGTCTCTTTTCTCATCGAGCTATTGAGTTACATATTCACACTTCTTCTAATAGTTTTCTTTTTCTAATCTAATTTTTGTCTTGTTATTAAAAAAATTACACTATGTTTAGAAGTTGAATGAGTAAAATAGATGCGTATATCACAGCATCCTGACACCCTACGTGGAAGATGTTGTTGTTTGGACGACTCTTTTCTCATGATTCTGACAAATTTCATGAACCATGCATATAATCTTCTGTAGTTTTTATTTAAGTAATTTTTTTGTTTCCAATGAAATAAAATAAAAGAAGATTTGAGATTTATTTTCTTACTCGTCTTCTTTCTTCGTCGATTGTAAAAAAAATATTCTGTATTTTTTTAATAAAAACCAATATTCTCTCAATTGACTAAATTTGTTCATCATCTAAATCTGATAAAGCTTCTTTTTTTTTTTTTTAAATGAATATCTCAAAAAATTCTAATCATGAAATTAAGAAAGAATATCTTGATTTTTAATTATTATTGAAAGTTAAATATTAAAATTATGAAATACTCATTAATAAAGACAGAAAATTTCTTCTCGGTTTTCCTATTATGAAAAACAAAAAAAAATATGTGCATAAATTCTTGCTTTTTGAACGTTTCATGCTTCTCATTAATGATGATTATTTATTTAACATGTCAAAATTAAGTACCTGCCTTTATTTTTCTTACTCTAGATTATAATTCTTTTTTTTTTTTTAAAAAGATTTATTATATGACCTTAAAACATAAAAATTATATCATAGTTGATTTCTTTCATTTTACCTATTATCTACTTTGACAGATAATTAAACTATGAAAAAAGATCTTTCCTTGAAAATAGCATGTTTCGTTTTTTTTTTTTTTTTGATTTGGAAAATATAAGACAGAATGACTTCATTATTCTTGTTGATTTTAGTGGAAAAAAGAATACTTGTCAATCAATACATGATGAAACCTCGTAATGTATATTATAATTATATTTTCTTTGTCATAAAAGATAAAAGGATGCATTTTTTTAATTCTCTTTTTCTTTTAAGAAAAAAAAATGACTCTTCTATTATTTTCTCTATTCTTTTCTGTTGAGAAATAATTTATCAATGATAATATAAAATCTTACACTCTAGAATAAATAAATATGTTTCATCAAAAAGAGTAAGTAATAAGTAATTTCAATAAAAAAATTGATGTAGAATTAAAAATACGGAATTGAAAAGTGTTTTTATTGTTGATAAAAAGTTTCCTTAGTAAAAATCATTGGAAATATTGAATGATATTTAATTTTATATTTTTAATTATAAGTAGATTTCTATGAGGTAAAACAAATGTATAACTAGTTTTTGATTTATAATCTGTTTTTCATGATATATGATATTCTAAATTTATATCTAGTAAGTACCGAATTATTTGAGATAGATTTTATACTTAGAATTTGAAAGCTTTATTTAGATTAAAGAAAAAATAGCATTTCCCATAAAATATATTAAATCTAAATCCATCTCATACTTTATATATTCTTATGCTGACATATTTGTTATCAAAGTTAAAAAGTAAAATTATATTTTGATAATTCATTTTCTTAATGGTTAGCTAAAATTTTCTTGCTTTTTAGTGTTTTAGAAGAATTTTTTGGTATATCATCGATGGATATAATGGAAAATATTACTAGTTCTTATCCTTTATGGTATTTTGTAAATGATTCACTTATGATTATTGGTAATGTTATTGGTATAGTTGTTGCATTTATTTTTATATTTACAATCATTCGTCTTGACCATCCATCTTATTCAATTTCAAATTTAATTGTATGTAATACTTGTTTAGCTATAGGATTAACTAGTACAATTATGTTAATAAATGCTTGTTATGCATTAAAAAATGATTTTCGTGGAATTAGTCATTCAGATTCATTTTGTATTTTACGTGGCACACTTTTAACTTTATTTTATATATATATGTATACATCATTTTGTTTAAAAGCATTTAATCGACTTCGATGTATTGTTTTTCATACACATTCAATATTAACATCATATCGATGTTTATTGATTGTTATTGTATTTCAATGGTTAATAACAATATTATTATTTTTAGCAATAATATTAACAGATGGAATTGATTATGATTCAGGATCACATTTATGTTTTATACCAATAACAAAAACAAATCAATTTATATTTATGAGTATGTATTTAAAAAAAATATTTCAGTTGTTTTTTTTTCTTTTGATTGATTTATATTTAATATAAAATCATATTTAGTGATTATTTACTATATTTGTATGTTATTCGTATTAAGTGTTTATATGTATATTCTTTATTATGTTTTACATCTACCATTATTAGAACGTTATCGTCGAAAGCGTCAATTAGCACTTCTTCGACGAATTCTTGTTCTTCTTATAATGCTTATTATACCTGGTTTGTTATCATCGTTTTTACTTTTTCATTGGATTTTCTTTGGTACAATTCCATCGTATTCATTTAAAATAAGTACTTTATTCGATACATTTGGACATACTGGTGCAGTTATAACAATATTTGTATCTCATTCAAAAATTCGCCGTCAATATTATAGACGAAAAACAATTCAAATTAATAAAGTAATAAAAAAAGTCCAATTAGACAATTTTGAATTAGTTTCATTAAAAGTTCGACGAAATTCAAAACAATAAAAATTGCATATATTTAATAATAATGCTCAAAAAAAAAAAAATAAATAAATAAAGTTTCGTTTTCATATATGTTTTCTTTTTTTTTTTTTTTTTTTTTTTTGTTTTTTGTTGCTTATGTACTTCAAACTATAAATTTATCCTGTTGTAAACATGTTAATTTGACATTAAATATATTTTTTTCTTTTTCTTCTTCTTCTTATAGTAAAAATGAGAGGAGGTTATAATTAAATACACTTGCATTAATTTATCAATCAAATATTTAGATATGCATGTCTAGTTAGATAACATCATTTTCTTTGAATTACATCGATCATAAATGGACTTGTTCACAACTTGATAAATATTACTAAGAATACTTGTCATATAAATCAAGGATAACAAAATAAACTTATGCGTAGGTTATATCATGTCATCAATCTTGTTAACTAATATGAAAAGAGAAAATACATTGTCGTTTTTATAGTATGTTGATTATTTATTTTGACGAGTAATTTCCAACATAATATAACTTACATATGTTTAATAACAGAATTAATAATTAAATTCTAATATTTTGTCTTTTATTATCAAAATAAAAAAAAAAAAGGAAGTATTAATCAGAACATCTTTTTTTTTTTTCATATAATATCTTTATTCATCATGATAACATTGCTTAATAGCTTGAAGGTATTCGATCGGTGAATAATATAGAAAAATGTATGAAAAAAAAACAAGGTAATAGAGATATAATTCAATGAACATTGGACAATGTCAAAAGAAAAAAAAAACCATTTTTCATCCGGATCAGAAACATTTCTGACAGGTTATCATTTGTATATTTAGGCATATTAATGCAAATGAAGTAAAAATGCTTTACTTCTTCATTTACTTTTTATATTATTTTATACTAAACTAATATTGATATTTTTGCAGCTATATATACAGGCAACCCAGCATTTGCATGTCGCTGTATCCTTGCTCTTTTGCGTTTCGACAAGTTCTAGTTCTTTTTTTCCTCTACTACTTTTGTACATCAACATGATAAGTAACAATTCCTCTTACTATTTATTCCTTTTTTTTTTTTTTTTATCTTCCTTGTTTTTTGCCCTGACAATTGTCGTGTGAGTATAACTTATCAACAGTAGAAGTTCTTCTTCTTCTTCATACATAGACAATGGTAGTATAAGTAAAAAGAAAAAGGCAGACAAGCGACAAGAGATAGGGACACCCCCTCATTTTTATGTGTTGTCTTATTTTGCAAATATTTTGGATGATATTGTAGATGTACGACTTTCGTTCTTTCTCTCTCTGTCTCGTTGTCTTCCTTTCTCTTCCTTATGTCGTCAAAATCCCATCTACACTTTATTTAATATCACTACGTGTCATTCGTTGTATCATAAGGGTAGTGATAATATTTGCGATGATGAGGATCAAAATGATTTGTTTCGTCTTATCAAATTTAATATAATTTATACACCCTCGATGTATTAATAAAAAAAAAAAGAAATTAATGTCGACATAGAAAGATGTTGTAACCTGCGTGCAGGTGAGACATGTGCGTTTTTCTTTTCAAACAACTGTATATACCTCTTCGTCTTTTTTTTTCAATTTTTATTCAATAGTTCTTTCTTTTTTTAATTTCTTGTATATTATTATTTTCAACAAATAGAGATGCTGATTTTTAATCTAGAAGAAGTAAATTAAATAAGAGAAAAAAAAAAAAAAAAAAAGAAAGATTAAATATATTTATCATTGATATATCAATAAATTTTAGCCAGAGACAAAAAAAAACTGAGTAAACTCAAAAAACTTACGAAAAAAATATCATTTTTAAATCTACCTATTTTTAGTTTCTTTTACAATGATATTTGTGTTTTCCGCATCAAATGAATGTTTATAATAAGAAAAGAAAAAAGAAAAGAAAAAAAGAATTTGATTGAAATATTTTTTAGAGCTTCAATATTAAAATCAAATTCGTTTTTTTTTTTTCTTCATCTTATTATTTTTTTCTCACTGACTATACAATATTGAAAGAACAACGTCTGTTGTGTTGTCGACAAAAACACATACCTATTATATGCACTATTTCAGAGAATCATCATTAACATCTGTAATGCTCGTCGTCGTCGTCGATGCTTTACCATGTTATTCGTCGTCCTCCAAATAATAATACAAATTTTTCAAACAAATCTACAAGTAGCTATAAAAGTAGATCATTTTTAAAATTAATGCCACGTTATCAATACTCAAGAATTGCTCCGCATAGTGCAACAACAAGTTCAGAATCCTTTTTTCAACGTCAAAATTCAAATGGACAATCGTCAAAGCCTATAGTTACAGCGACGACGACGAGCAATAACAATAATCATACCTATTCGTCTGGTCTTTTTAAATCAACATTCATTCCTCTTGTTACAAATACTCGAATAATGACACCACACAAGCGTGAATTTATTCAAATTCCAGTGACAAGAGAGGATGGAACATCAACTTTAAATAATACTTTTCATTCTATACCAGTTACTTTTATTAGTGAAACAACTACATTATCATCTACAACCAATGATAATAATAGAAATACAAGTGCTAAACTAAATTATACTAGTTAGTATTGATAACATTTTGATAGACTCATCAATTATTTTTCTTTTCTTTATTATTAATTAATTTGTTTTCTTAAAAGATCTTTTACGCCCTAACTCAAGACATTCACAGCATCATCCTAATAATAATAATGAAGAATCGGAAACTACTGTGCCTCGTTTACCGTCTGTTTCACGTCGTTTCAATCTTACAATACCAGTAATGACAACAACAACAACAACAACAACAGCAGCAGCAGCAGTAGCAACAGCAACAACAACAAATGATGATGATGATGATGATAATACAAGCAAACAAAATATGTCACCATCTTCTACTCGTCGTGTTCCTATTCGTTTTGCACCGACACCAAATGTTGCATCCATACCGACAAATAGTTCTCGTATATCGAGTGCTATTCTTCGTTCATCACCATTATCAAATCCATTGAATAATCAATTACAACGTCAAAAAACTGATTTAATAGATACATCATCACCATCAGATTTAAATGGTATAATATCGAACATGTCACCTGTACGTCGAGCTGAAGTTATGGCTCGTGAAGCTATTCAAGGTATTGTTCGTTTTCAACAACAACAACAACAACAACAACAACAACCAAATAGTTCAATAATTGATAACAATAATAATATATTAATTCGATCGCCTACATTATCACGTCGTGTTATTGTCAATTTAAAAAATAATCAATCTGTTTCACTTGATAGTCGTTTATTATCGGCACATACATCATCAACAAAGACACCATTAGTTCCTTCCTCTTCACGTCTAATACAACGAAATAATCTTTATCATATACCTATTTTACATGAAATTCAAATGCCATCACATCCAACAACAATAGTAGCTGAAACATCGCTACATTTATCACAAACTCCTTCGACTAGTAATAATAATAATAACAATTATAAAAATGAATTTCATATGGAAATTCCAGTTACAATTATTACTAGAGATCATCAGGAGAATCGTGTAAAACTTAATGATGGACAAGAAGATGGAATCATAAATTATGATCAAACAACGATTATTAATGAATGTATTCCATCTCCAACTATAAATTCAAATCAAACGCTCAAATCTATTTTAAAAAGATCTTCATCACGAGAAACTGTTTCAAGAAAAAATGTTAGTTTTATGAATGCTTAATAGGTTGTATGCATACCTTTACATAAAACACAAAGAAAAAAAAAAAGTATACATATTTATTTTTTATTGTACTTCACTTCTTTTTTTTTTTCCTTTTTCTTTCAATCAAAACTGCCTTCGTACTTATTTTTATTTCTTTTGTTTTTTTGCTTTTTTTTTTCTCTTGTTTTGATACACTAAAGATGCTGCATATTGTGTCTATTGAATAATAAGAAAAAAAACACAAATAGAACTGATAACATTATATATCTATAAGATCAATGAGTACAGTCAACATTACATTTTAGCTAAACGAACGACATTTGTGAGTCTGTTGTGTGTATGTCGATCATTCGTCCGTATCTTTATTTCTTCACTATTTCAAGTTTAAAAAGTACTGATGTTGATGCCGCTGTCCGTTGTGCTCTTCGATTACCAACTGATAAGAGTTGGTAAATGGTAGTTTCTTTTTTAAATTCGAATGTAGCATATACACACATTGTGCTTCTTTAATTGGAAGAAGTGCATGTGTTGTGAAAAGAATGAATATACAATCTGGCCAAAAGACAGACCTCATTCAGTCATTCGGGTAAGTTCGACTCTTTTCTTTCTCCCTTGATGATCGATGTATCGATAAGATAACGAACGACGACGTTGCAATTTCGCGGCGTCGTCGGCAATAGCCAGAGAATGAGGGAGAGAGAGAGAGAGAGAGAGAAAACGTTTTTTATGGATATGTGCAAGGCTTATCTCTTCTCCGCGTGTAAGCGAATGGCAAAAAACATCACCAACATCGGCACGGTGATTTAACCTGTTCTCTCTCGTCTCTCTTTTCCTCAGTATATGTGCTGACTTCAATCACAGACTCACTTATCTCACCAGTGTAAGAAGAAACAGGTACTATTTAGAAAAATAGTTTCAATGTAATAAATTGATTTCTTCATTTATGCCTATATAAATGATAGGTAATATGTATATATATATATACATATTTATAAATGTATATCGATAACATACATATTTATTCTTTCTTCCTTTTCACGTTTCTCAATTATCATCATCACATCACCAGTGCTCCTCAATTTAGTCAAAAAATCAATATTATAAATCTAAATATGCTATTAATCAGATATGTATCCAAATGATGACAAGCCAAGAGATACAAGAAAGTATTGAAGCAATATCTAACTATAATTTTGAATCACTCATTCGCATCTTACTTACTCAGTCAGTCTCGCTAGTTGGTCTTCTTATCAGTGCCTAATCTTTGTGCACGCCGCCTATCTACGTGCTCTCGCTCCCTCACACACTCTATGAAAGCGTATCTAAATATTATCTATAGTGAAATAAAGAAAGAGAGAGAGAGAGAGGGAGAGAAAGAAGAGTTGAAAGAGACGACGATGGTGATGACGGGACGGGACGTCAAAGATTAGAAGATCGAATTCTCTTTCTTCTCTTTTCGATATATATATATTGAACTTTTTTTTTTTTTTTCTTCTTCTCTATGTCTTCTCAATGTTCCGTAATGGTCAATTTGCGCTTATCGGTTAAGAGAAAAGAGCGCGAGAGAGAGAGAGAGAAATACGATTATCATCGATTAGATCGCATATATGTATATACATGTATGTGCATCCTTCTCGTTTGCTTTTTTCTTCTTCAGACATATACATATATGCATAGACACTCAATGGCCATGTCCCGTCGTAAGCAACTTCATCCGAAGTCATTGAAAGGTACATTAAAAAGAAAAAAAAAATTGTTTTTTTTTGTTTTATTTTTTTTTGTATGTGATATTTTAAAGAAGGTGATGAAATAATGTTTGTTCTACCCGATGAATTGAAGTGTGATGAAGAAGTAAGTTTAAAGAATGTAAACAAAGCGAAGCAAAAATAAATTTATTTTATTTTGTTCTTGTTTTTTTTTTTTGTTTTTTTGAAAATCATAGTCACATGATATTATAGCTCGAATTGATATTGAACAAGGACATCGTTTTGGTCCATTTCCAGCTACTCTAGTTTCTTGTCAACAACAACAACAACAGCAATTGTCATCCGGTTCAGATTCAACGAATGTTAGTTGTATGATCATGCAAGTACGTTCTTATTTCACATTTTATGACAGTAAGATAAGGTTTGCTCTCTCTCTCTCTCTCTCCTCTCTCTTCCTCCTTCTCATTCAATCCTGCTGTCGTTGCATTCTTGGTGCTGTAAGATAAGACTCAACGACGGCATCATAGAAGGTTTCTCTGTTAGATTATATTTGTTGCTACCGTTTTTAGTCGAGTTATCTATCTCATCGTTTTTGCTCTTATCATCGTCAAAGCACATATTCATGTTCGCTATGTGTGCGTGTGCATACAAAGGATTGAAAGATGGCTGATAGAACAACGACGATGAGGACATTGAAGAAATGAGAATGACACGAGCGATCTATGATAGCTCGTTGTTGTCGTTGTCTTATCGGCCATTCCAATCCGATGGTCGCGCGTGCGGGCACGCATGGAAGTATGGTTATCTTGAGTTTTTTTTTTTTTTTTTCTTTTTTTATATATATGTGTCGAGAGATGATAGGATGGCAGTGACGAAAGAGGGAAAAAAGAGAAAGAGAGAAAGATTGGACTAATCTTATCTTTAGGAATGACCGAATCTAAAAAGAAAAAAAGATTAATATGACAATTCATTTTTCTTTTCATTCTTTATTATTATTATTATTATAGATTGATAATGAAATTCATGAACACCGTATACAATCTTTTCAATTACTTGATAATAAACATAATTGGCTAGCTAGATGTTCAACATCAAATAATTCTTCATCGAATCTCGATATAAATTTTCAAAGTAATTAATTAATTAATTAATTTTTTGATATATAAAAAAAAAAAATTATTTAGATGATCAAATATATGCAATTTTAACTCAATCTATAAAAATTGGTACACGTCTTTCTTCAAATATTATAATTCTTCCAAAATTAACTCATACTGAAGATTCTCAAGTAAAACAAGAACCAAAATTAAATATGACTAATAATAATAATAATAATAATATTAAAGTAAAAGAAGAACCTATCGAATCTGAAGATGAACAACAACAAATTGATCTTTCTTCTCCAAATATTAAATCAGAATCATCTGTGGTCAATACTAATACATCAAAAACCAAAGAAACAAAAAAAATTTATCGTAAATTTTGCTTCTTTTTTTTGTTAAATAAATTCAATTTTTAATTCTTATTTTAGCTCTTCTTTTCACATGTGATGATTGTGGTATTCGTTATAGTAATCGAAATACATTAGATGCTCATCGACAGCATTATTGTACCAAACGAGAAACTACAAAAAATCATTCAGCAGGTAAATCGATAAAGATAATGTAATCTCTAACGAAAAAAAAAGAAAAAGGTCATTGATTGCCATAAAAAAAAAAGAAATGTTTTATAGATTCAACAATGACTGTTAAAATAAAGGGCATGAAACGCAAACATATTGATATAAATGATTCATCACCATCACCAACAAAACGTTTATCATTATCATTAACTGATGCTTATTGTTCAGAATGTGATATTTTATTTTCAAAACCAGATAATCTTTTACAACATAAATTACATTATTGTGGTACAAAATCGTCATCATCATCATCGTCATCATCATCATCATCATCATCATCATTACGTCAAATAAATGAAAATATATCAAATTCATTTCGACCACCTATTCCATTTGATCGTCCAATACAAATAGGACAATTTATATATGTACCTGTACCAATTGTTCCATCACAAATTGAAAATAATGAACGATCATTATCACCTAATAATGATAATAAACCACTTGATTTAAGTAAGCCTAAAAAACAAATTGATGAACATGAACAACAACAACAACAACAACGACAAATAACAATGACTACATCAACTTCACCATTAGATTTAACTATTGAAAAATCATCAAATTTATTTAATATACTTAATAATACATCATCAACAAAAACAAAATCAACACATCATGTTCAACAACAAATATATGAATGTGATTATTGTTCAATACGTTTTAGTTCATTAAAAACTTTACATGCACATCAAGAAAATTATTGTATTGAATATAGAAAACAAAAGAAAAATGGAAATAATAATTCATTAATAAATACATCTACAAATGAAACAAAAACACTAAATAATGATTCTAATCGGTAAGTATAAAACAGAGATTAAATCATTATTATTCATACAAAAGACAATACAACAGCAAATGAAAGAAGCACAAACTTTACGTCGTTTCTTCTTACAGAGATATTTCGTTTACCTTTCCAGGCTTTCTCGAAAACGGGTTCTATGAAATTTGATACCAAATAGATTTCAATAAGTCGAGCGAAAATTATGATAGACTGAAAATTCCCAGATGCGCTACCTTCAGGAAGATTTGAAGATCGCAACGGTCAAAATTTCCACCTGCAAAACTCTATACTTCATTCGTTCAAGTTGCAATCTTTTTTATGACAACTAGGATCAAATTGGAATGTGTGTTTTTTTTTCTTTCAGGCTAAAAGTACTCACAAAAAAAATTTTGAGCCCGATTGGAAGTACCATGTAGGAAAAAAACTTCGTTTTCTTTTTCGTTCAAAACTTAATCTTGAGAAAAACGCAAAACAAACTTTCCTGTATGTATCAGGACGTTTTTTTTTCTTCAACTAAAGTGATCGAAAACTGGTCATGTTAGAAGTCAATGATGTATGTTCCCAACACCTATAGAAATTATCATTAGGAGAATTAATCACAACGTGAGTTTTTCTACTAGGAATTTCGAGAATTAGGTTTTGATAAAAGTATTAACTAACAATGGAGAGTCCTCTTTTATATGGCATTTGACAGACGATTAGAGCCCGTCGGGTCCAAGATTTTTGGACCCGGACCCGCTTGTTTAAAAAATGTTGGACCCGGTCGCTTAAATTTTTTGGATCCAAGCACGATGATAAATCAGTTTCGATAATATATTCAAAAAGTGTTTGTTATTTTTTATCTATTTTCTAAATACATTCAATTGTTTTTTCTTCATAAAACGAACAAAATTTTGAAAAAATTCACAATACATTGTATGCAGCAAAATTTTCAGATCCGGAACCCCATCCGGACCCGGCCAAAACGAAATTTTTAGACCCGGACCCGAGCGGATACGGGTCCGAGTCCTACCTGACGGACTCTCCAGAGGACACTTCGAAGTTATATTAGCGATGAGAAACCAAAAATCGAAAAAATTTTGATTTCAACATTGGGAAGGAGCGAGTGCTCTTAAGAAGACAAAAAATAGTAAAACTATTCTATATATCTTTCGAATGCAGACTAAAGCTCAAGCAAATGTCTATCATTGATGGGTTAAGAAAACTTAGTTTTTTATAGATATTTTCTATATCTCTATCTATAAGTGTTATTTTTCTTCGTGTCAATTTAAATAGGACGAAAAATGTTGTAGAATGAAGTCATCCATGACTTTAATATTTTAAAATATACATTCGAAAAAATAGAAAAATGTTATCCTATTTTAAAAATTTCCCATAAGGATTTTATTTATACATCGAAGTGAAAGTCGATACATATATTACCGACAACTGGAATATTTCAAAAATGTTTTTTAGATATCGATTGACTTACATTTCTAGTTAATTCAAATGGAGAAAAAATTAATTTGAAAAATTTCAAATCTATGAAATCTACCTAGTTTTTGACTTAATGAATTCCGAACTATTAGAGAGTTTTTACATGAAGTTCATTTATTGTTTTCCTCGAAGTCACTATGACTAAGTAACTATATAGGTGAATACGTGTATCTACAAGGTACTATATTCAAACCTTACTACCATCAATCATAAAATGACTCTAGCCAAGTCACTAACAACTGTTGATCATCCGCCTGATAGCCTGCTGGCTACATTGTAACATACATCTACTTCAAATGATTAGATAGTACGTATGAGAAGCTCAAGAACTCTATGTCAGGTTGATCTTTTGTCTAGAATTACAGCTCGTATTAGTTGTAGAAGGGATATCGACCTATTGAATCTACTAGAAGGTAGCCGAAAGGCAAGGATTTTCTTCCTTCTTCTTTGTTTGTCTGTATTACATTAATTCTTATTATAAAATTTAAATAGATCCCAATCTCCTCCAACATCATTAACAATATCAAGAACTGGTCCATTATCTCCAAATGATTCTATAAATTCATCTTATCTACCACCTCATCGTTCATCTCCATTTATGTGTCGTCTATGCAAATATCGTGGTAATACTCTACGTGGAATGCGTATGCATTTTAAATTTCATTTATCTAATAATGAACCATGTTCAGATGATGATATTATAATGACATCAACAATAAATAATTCTTTATCTATTCCATCAACTCAATTATTACTTAAATGTACAATATGTTCAGCTATGTTTGATCATGAAGATACATTAATAAATCATATAAAATGTGTACATACAAAAGAAAGTTTACTTGAATGTTTAGAATGTCAATCAAGATTTTGTTCAAAATGGAATTTACTTCGTCATATGAAATTAACACATACAAATATTAAATGTGATGAAGAAGAACAACAAGATGATAATAATGAACATATGATATCAAATGATTCTCATTTTATAATTAATGGATCAAATAATGAACAAAAATTGGATGATGATCGAGAGTATGTTTGATATTAAAAAGAAAAGCAAAAAAAAAAAAATGTTTTTTTTTTCTAGTCTTTCTTCTTCTCCTTTGTCTTCTACTACTAATGATAAATCATCATCTACTGATCCAATGAATCTCACACGTAATGTTCTTATTGAATCAATGGATATAAATTCAATAAAAAAAAATTCCGATGGATATTTAATGAAAAAAAAATTTGCTTGTCCTTATTGTCATATAAAATTTGGTAGTATTGATACATTAAAACAACATATGACGAATTATTGTTCATCTCGACCAACAAATGATGAACAAACAAATAATAAAAAGAAAACTAATGATACATTTTGTTCAACATGTCAAATTCCATTTCGACATAAAAGTTCATATGATGCACATAAAATGTATTATTGTCGAGGTAATAATAAAGCACATGTTAAGATGCAAGCTTAATTATTATTCTTTATTTGTATTATTGTAGTCTCGTGTTTTGTTTCTGTCTTTTCTTTTCTTTTTTTTATTTTTCATTGCTCTTTTTTTTTTTTCTTTCTTTTGTATTTCATATATTTGTCTTGCTTTCAATGTTTATCTTTTCTTTCTTTTTTTTTTTTTTTTTTTTTTCATTTTTCAAGTAACTAAAATCGACAAACAAGATATGTTTAAGAAATATTTTCAAAAATCATATAATTTTTAAAATGAAACATGTGCTATTTTATCTATAAAAAAGAAGAAAATCGAAATGATTGAGTTAATTTCAGAACTGATTTGTATTCAGTATTGAGTCTGAATAGAGAAGAGCTGATGTCAATATACTGAAGTATAGTATTTCGACTACGATTCAATTTTAGCTTGTCTATTTTTTAACAGGAGTTAATAACTAGCTGAAATATTGGTCATGTACATAGAGAATGCCAGATATTCATGAAAAATAAATTCAAATATGCACCCAATTAGGTCAGATTCTGAGTCAACAAAAAAAAAACATAGATCCGCAGCTCTCTAGTGCTTGATACAGTGAAAGGAGTTCTTTTTTTTTCTTTCGTATTTGAGTCCTGAAGAGTCTGAAATTTTTGATGATAATTTATCATTAAATACAATGAGCTTTATTGAACTCCGTATTCTATTCAGATTATCTCTTTCGAAAGAGTAATTTAAAACTCCGGGAAAGCCAACCTGATCTTCAAAGAGATGCCGTCAAACACTGGTTGAAATATTCACATAATTGAGTATTATTCATGGGAGAAAAAATTTCGAATCTCGATAGGTTAGAGTAAGAAAGTAAAATTAAGATAAAATATGACGTCCAACGATCAGAGATATTTCTTCATCAATTCTATTAGTTTTAATATTTTAATGAAAAGATTTTAAGTAAACATATAACTGTATGGTTTTAAAATTAAAGTTTTGATTAGATACTCATTCTTATCTATGATATTCTAAATCACTCTTTCATGAAATTTCAATTGAAAAAAATTTCGTAAATCGAGTTGTATAAAATATTTTAAACAATCTTTTAAATTGAGTTATTTTTTATTTTCATAATTATTCAAAAGAATTGAAATTGTATAAATAGAAATAGCAGAATACAAGCTCAATTTTTGTAACTAAAATCTTCTAAAAACAAAATATCTATGAAGTAAAATGTTTATTTTATAACAAACTTCATATGAACTGTTTATCATTTTTATATAATTTGTAATTTTTCGTTCTAAATATCATATTCGAAAGAGTGTCTAATGCTGCATAAAGCGATGAACCAAAGTATATATTAGACTTGCTAAATGAAATATATATATATGTATAGATGACATTGTCCATAAATAGATTATATTATTTTTTTACAATTGATCTTTTTATTCTAATCATTCTTAATATAACATATAAGTTTAAAATAATTATTTCAATAGTAGTTTCGCTTTTTTTTTTCTCATTTGTAACATAAACTACTAACATTAATGTTTTATTAAATTCACATTAGAAAATAAAGAAAAAGAAAAAAAAAGAAAAAGAATACAAAATCAATTTGTTCATATATATTCATTTTTATATACTCTTTTCATTTTCATTATCCTATTGAACTAACGATGGAGAAACGTATTTTAAAGTTTGAATTTGATGTTGGTACAAATCGATCAGAAATTGGACAAACTGGTGAAGAAATTGGTAAAGCAATGGAACTTGTTCAACGTGAACGTGATCGTGATGTTAAAGAAAAAGAAGAATTACGTCATTTAAATGATCGTTTTTCACATTTTCTTGCTAATATTGAACAATTAAAACGTATTAATGAACAATTACAAACACAATTAAAAGATGAATTTTCTAAATGGGGAATATTACCACGTGATGAAAATGAATTACGACAAATAATTAATCAAATTAATGATCGTGCTATAAAACGTGCTACTGATGAAGTACGTTCACGTTCTTGTGAACAAGAAATTATTATAATTAATCGTACAATTGGTTTATATGGAAATATTCAAGATATGTATAAACGTAAACAAGAAAATTTACGACATCTTATTGATAAATTACAAGAAGAATTAAATCGTATGATACAACGTGAACGTGGAAGTGAAGAAGAATTATCAAGTATACGTGATGATTTAATAAAAGAATTAAATAAATTTCGTGAACGTTTACAAGATTGGTTACGTTTAGTTATTGATAAACAAACATTATTAGATGATATACAATCATTACGTGAACGTATTAATTTAATAAATGCATTAAATGATGAAGAAATAAATGAATGGAAACGTCTTTTAGATCAATCAAAAGATGATTCAATGTCATTTTATCGAGAAGAATTAACAAATGCTATACGTGATATTAAACGTGATTATTCTAAACAAGCAAAAAAATTTCAAGATGAACTTGAATATCAAATTGAAGGACAATTACGTATTGTTGAAAATCAACTTAAACAAATGACTGGATTAACAGATAATTCAATACAAGAATCTGATAAACAAAGAATTCAAGTTGAAGAAACAAAATTACGTACAAGCATGGAAGTAAAGAATTATAGATTTCTTTTACAAAAGAAGTCCTTCAATTGATAAATCATTTTTAAATCGAGACTATATGTATTAATGTAGATTCAAATGAGTTATGAATAGCTTGAAATGAGTTCGTATGCTTAGCTTATTGATACAAAGGTGATTTCCGACTTGAAACTTTATATAGACAAATTTCTGACGAGAATAGTTTTTTGTAAAAATTTTAGATCTTATCGCATGTTCCTATCCTAAGATACATCTATGGCAATAGTGTGTCTTTTCATCGCTCATATGAATCCATAGATTTTATGCTTGTATTTAAGAATAGAAGCAAATCAAAGAACCGAAAACTTTCACACTAAACTACTTTCGTTAAGACTTATGTTTCAAGTTAGAATTTAAAAATCGTTTTTTTTTCTGAACCATAGCATTCATTTTAAAACTACCTATCTTCTCCAGAATAAGTCAAGATCGTCAGCTGTTCTCAGAGAAAATCATAGCTGATTTGGATCTATATTATGCATATAGTCTCGAATCAAAAAAAAGAACGATTCTTATTTTCTTAGTCATTTTTTTTTGTTTTGTAGGAATATGATAAAGAACAATTTCAATTAAATAATTTAACAAAAATTTTATCCGATAAACGTCGTTTATTACGTGATGAAGAAACAAAATTACATGAAATTGAACGTAGAATTCGTGATAAACAAATACATGAAAGAACAATAGCTGAAAAACTTAAAAATGAATATGATGATTTACGTGGACGTTTTGAACAAATGGCATATGAATTACGTTTTAGTATTGAAGATGAACTTCGAATTTATTCTCGATTACTTGATGAACTTATGAAAAAATCATCTATAATAAATTCTTCAACAAATCAATCAAATGGAAATTCAATATCAACAATAATTCGTTCAAATGGAATTGAAGATCATAATATATCATCAAATTTTCAACATACAAATAATAATTTAATTACTAATAATACAAATGATATATTAGATTTAGCAAGTAATCATAGTGGATGGCCACATACTATAAATATAAGTGAAAGTACAGAAAATTTATTTAAAATAAATGAAAATGAAATTCAAGAAACCTATGATGGTAATTCAATGATTAGATCATCATCATATTCTAAACTTGATTAAAAAAATATATAAACATTTGAACTTTTTTTTTATATTAATAATTAGTTTCTATGTCGTAGAATTTTTGTCTTTTTTTTATCTTCGTTTATTAAAAATAGAATTTATTCATTACAAATAATATAATCTACCACCAATTTTTCATATCTTGTGTTATTATACCAGCAAATATTCGATTAAATCTTGGTCGATCAAGTATTTTACCAAATTGTATTGAATAATACATTGTATTTATTGTTGAATAACGTTTAAATGGTAAAAATGTTTTATTTGGAGTTTCAATATCATTTATTGGTATAATATCACGTGTATTTAATTCAATATTTTTACGTCGACCCCAAAAATCAACATGAGTTAAAATAACACGATCACATTCAACATTTGTATATATATAACAAATTGTTCGTGTTGCAAGCCAACCAAATAAATAAAGACTAAATGATGCAAGACTTACAAGAAATAATGAAAATTGAAGTTCGAATAATGTTATTAAACCTTCATTGTAATTATAAATTTGATATGGAGCTAAGAGAACACTATAAAATACAACAAAAATATTACATATTATTTGAATTGAAAAGATTTCTTATTTGGAATGTTATGAGAAAACATGCCTATGTGTAAGTTTATTTTCAATTGGAAATTATGTGCGTTGTGTAGAGTCTCCGAATGAACTCTAAATATTCTCAAGAGTTTCTGTTTCTCGCTCATTTCTGTCGAGATATTTGATTTTTATTATATTTTTTAGTGTTACACTATTGCCGCCGTTCAGGATAACTTTCAAAATCGATGTTCAACTTGGAGTTTTGCAAAATGGAAGGTTCTAATAAGACAAATTTATTGATTATTCTTATACTAAAATAACGGGTGGTCCGAAAGTTTTTGCACAAAATGTTTCTTCATTTTTCGACCGATTAAGTATGTCAGTAGAAACTTTCGAACAAAGGGTTAGATTCAGAATTTTATGCTCTTTCAGAATTTATGCTACGAATTTTTGTAGAACTCATAGTTTAAGAGTTATGAGCAAATCTTTGGAAGGTTTAAAAATAAAGTTTGGACAGGTTTCAATGCACAAAAAAACGTCCAAAGTAAACGTAAAATTTATTTCAGATACTCCCAAAGAAAGAGTAAACATTTCTCTACAAAATGATAGCCTGGTCATTAATTTACAATGAGGCTTCTCTGAGTAATGAGAGTTTTAGTAAGAGACACAGAGACGTTTTCGAAACTTCCTGGTTTCCAGACTGTCAAAAAGCGCTTGATTATTTCTGAAAAAATGCTGCGAGATGCTCAGTTCTTAGCTCACTTTGTAAAGAACGGACTCGCCCTTGACGCTGTGTAAAAAATTGATAATAGAAGAAACTCAATAAGGGATAGTTATTGTTGAGAAGGACGTATGTTGTCAAGATGCTAATCTAAAAAATTTCAAAACGCGATGTAATCAATGAAAAGAAACTTGGGCTAAGCTAAACTGGACGTCTTTACGACGGAAATAAGATAGTGCCGAGAAAGGTTGGTGAAAAAGAGCAGAAAATCAATTCCAAAAGATATACGATCACATTTTGGTTCTTTGGATCTGTTAATTCAACTGCTTCCTTCTAAACTTTATTTTTGAGCCTTCCAAAGATTCGCTCATAATTCCTAAACTATGTGTCCTACAAAAATTCAAGGCATAAATTCTGAATCTAATCCATTGTTTGAAAGTTTCTACTGACATACTTAGTCGGTCGAAAAATGAAGAAACATTTTGTGCGGAAACTTTCGAACCACCCGTTTGATTCAATTCATTTAATTGTCTAACGAGTTGATATTAAAAATATAAATTTCAAAGAAAATTTTTACTTACGTTGCTAATGTTTGTGAAAGTTTAAGAATTTGAATATATCTCATAGATCGAAGAAAACCAAAACGATATATTAAATAGAAATCATTAAATAATTTTGATTTAACACCAGTTGGTTCTGGTAAATATGAAGGTAAATTAGCTAAACTAGGTAAATTATTTTCAATAGGAAGAATATCATTTTGTAGTTTTTTATTCAATATTTGATTTTGTTCTTGTTTAAAATCAAAACAAATATTTGTTGTCGAAAAAAATCTATATAGATTTTGTTTATATATTAAACGAAATATTTGTATATTACGAATAAACATTCTTGTCTGAAAAAATTCTTCAAAGATTTTCTATTTAGTATAGATATGTGTTTTTTTTTTTTGTCTTTGTTCTTAATTTTTTTTTTTTGTTTATGCATGGAGATAAATGAATAAACATACAAAGAAAAAGATCCCAAACCAAAAAGTTCAAAAGTTTTTTTTTTTTTTTTTTTTTTTTTATATTATTATTTTGTTATTAGAGTTTAACTTGAAATTGTACAGGATTTGTTGTATTATTCGACGGATGAAAAAGTGCTTGACGGATAAATGCTGGATCAATAGTAATTTTATTTGTAGTATTATTTGTTGAATTTAATTTTAATGGTTGATCAGTAGTTATTGATGAAGAACTAATCGATGTTCTAATTAAAATATGATTCAAAAAAAAATTTTAATTAGATAAACTTTCTTTTCTTTTTTTTACCCATTTTCTTTTGCTGATGGTTGAATATTGTTTGTTATTTTTGAATAAGATGATGATTGTTGAAGACTAACATACATAAATTGTCCATCTAATAAACGATTATGATATTTAGTAACCGCTTGTTCAGCATGTTCACGTTTAGTATAAATAATTTGAACACAACCTTGACTTAATGTTGTTATTTCATTTATACGACCAATTTCACTAAATAATTCCTAAATAAATCGAATTAAATATTATTTAAATAAAACAGATGAAATAACATACAATAACATCTTCTTCTGTAACAGATGGTTGAAGATTTGTGACTAATATTGTTCCCGGTATTGAAATTGATTGTGTTGTTGATATTGGTTTTGACTATAAGATATATAGATGATTTAAAAAAAAAAAAAAAGAAAACTTGCCAGTGTGGAACTGACTGTTATTAATTTATTCTACAAATTTATTAGAATCATTTAATATCGTTAAACTGAAAAAAAAAATTATTTATATTGTCAGAGATATCTTCAATATATAACTTCCTTTCTTCTAATGATAGTGAGTTTTCGCTCGATGAACTATAGCATATACCATTAAGTTATTTTGTCTAAACTTAGAATTCAATTAGTTCATAATTTTCTATGTCTACATCCTAGTCTGACTCTACTAGATCAATAATACCATCACCGTACTCATTGACATCTATAATAAGATCATTTCGCTACATTAGATACTGAAATCCACAATATTTAGACTTATGAGAATCTATAGTAGAAATCAAAGATTCATAGAAAGTTCCAGAATGATCGAAGCACTTCTTCCGGTTGCTAAGGCCAGCGGGAAGTTGTAGAAGCATCGATTTAAACATCTGCTCACTATTTTTTTCGAAAATAAATGTGAATTCCACAAAAAATTACTATAAAAAGAAAGACTTACTACTGTCGAGGTATTAGATGTTATTCTTGAACTGATTGGTACACCTGTTGATGTTCGTTTAACAGAACCTGTAGATGCTACAGTCGATAAACCTTGTTGTTCTTTATCTGCTGTTGTTGTTGTTGTTGTTGTTGTTTTTCGTGTGGACGAAGCTGTACGTTTCACTGGAGGTTCATAAAGATCATCATTAATTGATTGATAACTTATACGATCTTCATCATCTATTGTAGTACTAGTATGACGTCGATGAGAACTCATCCGAATAGGTGATCGAGATGAGGATGATGATGTTGTTTGAATAGAAGCATCATGTAAACGTTTAATCATTGGAGGTGGATGATGTTGCTGGATGGATGGTGATGGTGATGATGATGATGAACTTATTGTGGGTTGTGATGGTTTAGGAATTTTTTGATATTGATCATTAACAAAACTAATAACAACTTTTTGATCAGATAAAGATGAAAGAGTAGTTGTAGTTTGAGAAGAACGAATATCATTTTCAATACGAACAGATGGATTTGTAATTGTCTATACAAAATTTGAATATAGTTTTTTCTTTTAGAAATTAAAATAAAATTACTTTAGTAAAAGAAAATTTTTCCGTTGATTGAGTCGAATTGCTATTTGAATTACTATTATTACGAATAGTAACAAATGTAGATGGTCCAACAGCAAAAATTTTTTTCTTTTTTTCAATTTCAATACTACTGGTTGTTGCTGTTGGAATGAGCTAAAAAAATAGTAAAACAAAAATTCTTGTTGTTTTTTTTTATTTTTATTTTTTTTTTATTTACTCGTCCATCTTTCATTTTCATATCTTTAAGTCCAGTAACAACAACCATTTTTCCATTATTATTATCAATTTCTTGTTTATTTTGTAAAAGATTTTTTCGTACAATTGTATTTGTTAATGTTTTTGATGATTGTCGACTTAATAATTGTCTAGCATCAAATGATGATGATGATGATTGATTTCGATTAATTAATAATTCTCGTGCATCTTGTACTAATGAATTTTTTGTTCCAATTAATTGACGACGATTAATATTATTATTTATTGGAGATGATTTACTACTAAGACGTTTTAATGCACTAATTCGATTATTATTATTACCAGTAGTTTTTGACATTATTTTCATTTACGTTTTTTTTTTTTTCTTATACAAAACAAAAAAGTACAAGATCTGGAATAAAACAAAATAATAAATAAATAAATAGAAATAAAAGAATAAAGTTAAACAATGAAAACATCTCTTCGAGAATACATTTAATCATTTTAAATAAAAAGAATGTGGTGTTCTACAATCAACATCCTCATATGAAAAAAACAAACAAACAAACTTTATTTCTATTTTTATTTATTTTTAATTTACTTATAAAATTCAAAATCTTGTTCATTTTTTTTAACAACATTTTTATAGGCTTTTTCAAAATCTTTTGCCAAAACAATATAACGATTTTCTCGTACAGCTTGCATACCAGCCTAATTTAAAATAAAAATAAATTATTTAATTAAAATAAAAATCTATTTATTATATACTTCTTGACATATTGAATTAATATCAGCACCGGATATATGATCAGGACGTGCAACATAATCTTCTAAATCAACTTCATCACTTAAATTCATTTTACTTGTTACAGTTGAAAAAATTAAACGTTTTTGTCGTCGATCAGGTAAAGGAAATTCTATTTTACGATCTAAACGACCAGGACGAAGAAGAGCTGGATCAAGTGTATCAGCACGATTTGTTGCCATTATAACCTAAATAAAATAATAACAAAAATTTACTACTTTTCAATAAATAAAATTATTACATACTTTAACATTAATACTTTGATCGAAACCATCCATTTGATTAAGTAATTCAAGTAAAATACGTTGAACTTCACGATCAGCTAATAAAATGAAACAAAATCAAAATTTCAAAAGAAATTAAGCAAAAAAAAAATAAATAAATAAACCTCCAGTTTGAGCATCAAAACGTTTTGTAGCAATAGCATCAATTTCATCAATAAATATAATTGCCGGAGAATTTTCTAATATATTTTTCAATAATAATAATTTTATCAATAAATAAATAAAATATTCATACCTTTAGCAAGACGAAATACATCACGTACCATTCGTGGACCTTCACCAAGATATTTTTGAACAAATTCTGAACCAACTACACGAATAAATGAAGCTAAAAGAAAAACAACACAACTTTAATCAATAAAAAAAAAAAATCTTCTAACCAGTTGTATGTCGTGCAACAGCTTTAGCTAACATTGTCTTTCCACAACCTATAAGAATAAAACAAAATTTCGACAAAAAAAGAAAATATTTAAATAAATTACTCACCAGGAGGACCATACATGAGTACACCACGTGGTGGATCAATACCAATTAATTTATATAATTCTATAAAAAACAAAAAGATGAAATAAAAAAAAAAAATTTTTTTTTTTTTATGTCTAAAAAAAATCAAACCGAAATGTGTCAATGGTAATTCAACAGCTTCACGAATTTCTTGTTTTTGTAAATCTAATCCACCAATATCTGTATAATCAACATCCGGTTTTTCATCTATAAGAAAAAAGATTCATATAAAAAAAAAAAAAAATCAAATTTTTCGTATTACCAGCTTGTAACATTGATATACTACTATCGGATTCTGGTGGAAGAATATCAACAAGTGCATTTGAATGTTTATGTAAAGCTACACTAGCACCAGCTTTTAAAAGTTCTCGATCGATAGTTGATAAAATTCGAACATAATAATTTGAACCTAAATAAACAAAAAAAAAAAAATAAGCAACAATGATTTACTTAAAATTATATCAATTTCTATTCATCATTGTGACTTAAATGGAATTTCAATAACCGAGTATTATCTCATAAGTATACCTTTTCCTTCTTAAAAGGTTTGCATGATGAATAAAGATTTAAAAACTTTGCATTTCATACTACTCTAATACACTTTAAACATTACGATAATGTTTTATATTTTCAATTTACTTGTAGGTTATTATTCTTGTGCTGTCAACTAGAAATGTATACGGTTACCCTACCTTGCACCATAGGATAGGATACAAGTAAACACGTTGCGGGACAAGGTAAAGCATATTGTACAATAGGGTAAGGATTAGAAAATTTTCCTTAGTCAGAGTACAGGGTATGGAAAATATTTACCCTGCACATCTCTACTATCAACAAACTATAGAACGATGTATAAGCGAAGATAGTCTGACAATCATTTCTCAAAATGATCGGTATACAAGACTTTAGATCTATAGATAGAAATTTTAGTCAATATTGTTCAATGTATTGATTAATTTTATCAAAACGAAAAACAAAAAAAATATATTTACCAGTAGTCGATCCAACAATACCAGTATTTTGATCAACTGCTTCAAGAAATTGTCCAATAACAAGTGGTACACTTTGAATACGTTTAATTTCTTCTTGTGCATGTAACATTTCTTTTTTTAAATTTTTTAATTCTGTTTTAACATATTCTTCTTGTACTTCTAAAAATTCAAGTTGACGTTGAAGTTTCTAAAATTAAAAAAAAAATTCTTTGTAGAAAAACTTATTATAGATAAATTCAAACCTTATATTTTGTATATAAATCATCACTATCAAGTGATTCATATTGAGATGAAAGAATATAATTTTGATGAAGATTTCGACTAGGATCTTCCTTTTAAAATTAAATATTCATTAATTATTAAAAAAAAAAAACAAACAAAAATAAAAGACAAACTTCTTTCGTTATAACAACTGGAATATCTTCTACTGCTGTAGCCATTTGTATTTTATTTTAAAATCTAAAATAAATTATAAGAAGTTCATAATTAAAGTTAAATGTAATAAAAAAAAAACAAAAAAAACATGAATATGGATCATAAAGTTCATCTTACGATTATTTATTTCAAAATAAGATAAATCAAAAAGAAAAAGATGATTTTTATCAGTTAGAATTTTCATTAAATTCTATTCAAGAAATATTTTTAATATTGTAATAATCAATTCAATGTCATTGATGATACAGATTTTCCTAAAAACAACGATTACTGATCTAAAGGAGTTACTGTCGAAACAAACAATGGCGATTCTTTATTATTAATACTCTATTGGATGAACAGACTCCAATCTTCTTCAATAAAATATTCTATTCGTTATTGAGAAAGACGTAAATAAATTTTCTATTGGTAATTTATTTTGCAAACGCCACAAGCAAAAAATTGATTTATTTATTTTGTCAATCAAGAACTAACGTGATCATCAACGTATCAAACGCGGATTTCCTTACAGTTGTCCTACTCAAACTATATTTTTTCTATCGACGAGGTCGAAACAAATGATTAATAAAAGCTCGTTCTTGATTAAAAGCACAAAATCAAAGACTCATCATTGTATAAAATTCTTAAGCATAGAATTACCACTTGCCAAAAAAGAATGATTAATTGGCATACATCAATAACACACTTGATCAAGATTAAAAACAAATTCATCAGATGATTAATATGCTAGAATAATGAAAACAAAAGAATTAGAACATAACCGTTTACTTCCTAATAGAATAGTTAATAATATTCATATCAGAAGACAATAAAATAGTACGATGCAAAAAGAGTAACAGTAGAAGAGTTGAAGGTAAAAAGAAAAACAAATTTTAAATATTACTATTGTTTTTCATCAATAAGAGTAGATTAACATTAAGTTTACTTTTCTATTGTATTCAAGTAAGTTCCAAAGAGTACACGTCAGGTCCAGGACCAATTCGACAGACTCTAATCTCAAACAGGAAGAATTTCTTTCCATCCTCAACCTTGAAAAATTTTCTTGTTGTTCTGCTTATTTTCTAAAGTTCGTAGTAGAAACTTGTCATCTTACAATTCTTCGCCAAACCGATTAATTCTCGCCCAATCTTAGCCATCTCAGAACATCTCTAACTACATCAATACAAAATATTGATCGTTATCAGATTCATTAAGTATACAATTCTGACTATTAGATATTACTGCACATGATTTTGAAAACAAAATTTAAATTATATGTAATCATGTAAAAACAAACTGAAAAAGAAAATATGAGACATGTATAAGAAGATAAAATGATTATCTATCTTATAATTTTATTGCAATCAGAATTGAGTTTATCTAAGTAATGAAAAAAAACAGTTGATTAACTATACTTGGTTAAGAAAGAAAAGTGCTGCTAGAGAAAAACGGGCAAAGTTTCAAGAAATCAATTCAATTTCAAGGGACATCTATCGAAAATTTCTGTAACATGACAATCAATATAGGTGAAGCATGGATTATGGATTTGAAATTTGACAAAACTTTCATATTCAACATTGTTTTTCATTTCAATATTTTGTTTTCTTTTTAAATAAGAATGTATATAAAATGTCGTCGATGTCTTTCATCATATTCTATTATTTTGATTTTCTTGGTTGTATATCTAATAATAACCGGTTTTATGATTATGTACAGTAAGAAAGTGTCTGATTTATTTTCTTTTTTATCTAACTTTTCTTCTATATTCATTTATATTCGTTTTTTTTTTCAAGTGAGAACTATCGATAAAAAACAAGATATTAAACCATGGGAACAATTATCGAAAATGTATCCAGGTTTAGTTAAACCGATTGAAGAAAGTTGGAATGATCCATTATCAATACGTAAGATTTATATGATTACACCAACAAAAAGACGAGCTGAACAAATAGCTGATTTAACACGACTTGCACAAACACTTTATTTAGTAAGAAAAAAAAAACATTAGTTTTTTTTTTTTTTATCAATTTGATGAATAATTTTAGATTCCAAATCTTGTATGGATTGTTATTGAAGATGAATCTCAATTAACAAGACGTATTCATCGTTTACTTCAATCATTCCATTTACCATTTATTCATTTGAATATTGCAACACCAGATTATTTAAAACCAACACAAAATCAATCAACATGGCGTCGACCACGTGGTATGATTCAAAAAAATATTGGTCTTCAATGGATACGTCAAAATACAAATTCAAATGATGATGCACTTATCTATTTTGCTGATGATGATAATACATATCATTGGAAATTATTTCAAGAGGTAATCTATTGGTTAGTAGATTTATTATAAATATATGATTAAATTATTAAGAATTCTATTTATAGATACGAAAAATTCAATCAGTTGGTGTTTGGCCAGTAGGACTTGTTGGTGAACTTTTATATGAACGTCCAATTTGTTTAAATGGAAAAGTAAGTTCAATATTTGATTGTTTTTTATTTCTTTTTGTTTTTGTAAAATTATATTTAATGATAATAGGTTCATTCATGGTTTCATTATATGTATCGAAAACGAAAATTTCCAACAGATATGGCTGGATTTGCAATTCATTTACGTCTTATTCATCAATATTCAAATTATATATTTAATGTAAGTGCTAATAGTATTGCTGAACAAGAATCTCAAATACTTAATACAATGACAACAATAGATCAACTTGAATGTTTAGCTAATAATGCTTCAAAAGTAATCATTATGTTTTTATATGAAAAATATATGAATAAATTTTTCAATTCTAGATTTATGTTTGGCATACAAAAACTCAATCAATGTTTTTAACATCGATAGAAAAATTACGAAATGCAGGAATGAATTATGATTTAATTAATGAGTTGTGAAATTAATTTTTTAAGATATTGAGTGAATGATAAAATAATTGTGACTTTTTTTTTATTGTTATATATAGTAAATAAAATATTCTTGGTTTTTTTTTTTTTCTGTAATCGTATTTTGAGAATGGCTCATTTAGAAAAGAATAATAAAGAATATTCAATGCAGAAAAGATAAGATTACTTTAAATTTTGGAAATAAACAACAGTTTATTAAATATCGTCGACTGTAAGAAATGGTATTAGTGTTGACACATTGCAAACTTCTAGAAGTGCTTCTAAATAGGAAGGAGAAAATTTCTTTTAAGAATAACAATAGCATATGACTTCTACTTGCGCAAATGAAGGAGGTACGGCCGGATTCGTAGATTTTGCGACGACCTGATCCAAAGTTGGTTTTTGCCTCCGTTTCCAGCTTGATTCCTACACTCGGAAACGATGCCCAGATATGGTTCCGACCTAATGATACATCAATTTATTCCAACGCAGAGATGCACAGCGAATTCCATTGTTTCCGCAACTAGGATTCTGTCATTTTCAGCTCGGTTCTTGAGTCAAGAGCTGAAAACAAATAAAATCGTTGATTTAGCATCGTAATATGTAGCTTTCAATCGCTGGATATCGTCAGCTTCGAAAACTATTCTACAAAGTAGCAATTACCACTCGATGATCATATTCAGATTTAACTATAGAAAAGAACAATATCAAAAAAAAAAAACAATACAAATATAATTAGTAATGATTCGAATCAACTGTTATGAAAAAGCTATCAAAATGAGAGTTTTTGAATGATTATTTTCACTTAATATAACTTTTATGCAATAGACAAGACACTAATTCAAATCGTTTGAACAATTAGCGCTAATCATACGAAATTATGCAAGACAAGGAAAACCATAACAACAAAAGTTAGCCAGCACTCACTTAAATGAATCAGAGAGAGAATTAAACGATTAAATCGATTGTCTTCATTAGAAACATTTTATTGTGTTAATTGAGTTTTCTTAGTAACGAATTTCATCATGGCTATTTTTCACTTTCTTTCAAAGTTCAATCATCTGATTGATAGAAACGTAAATTTAACAACATTTTTCAGCGATAGAAAAAAACTCTTGATTCCAATATAAAACATATATATCTATTTTCAATCGTAGAAATAATTATTCGTTTTTTGAAAATTATCAATAAATTTCTCAATAATCAACATTCGAAGCTTCACACTGTATTTCAAAATTGAGTGCAAGTCAAATTCCATCTTGCTTTATAACCAAAATTCTGGAAGATACAAGTCTACGTGACAAAATTAAAGAAGTTTGTTTTTTTATAAACACATGTATATATTTTTTCCGAGAAAAAAAACCGGCTTACAAAACTTGAAATAACTTGATTTATAGAGTTCGAAAAAAAAAACAAATAAACATGTACGAACTTTTTTTTCTTTTGTTTATTGAAATAGAAGATTTTTAAAAAATTATAATTTTTAAAAATTGAATACTGTCAATCAAAAAATAATTATTCAATTTTTGAAATATAAAATTATATTTGAATAAATAACTAATCAGATCAATTTATTGTAATTGATTATTGAAAATATTCATAATAGAAAAAGAGATAATATATCATCATTGTTATTATTACTACTATCTTAACAGTCGAAGAATTTAGTTATTCATTCCTTCTTATTATTCTCATCAACAAAGAATAATATAAACAAGAGATAGTATATGAATTGCAATGAATAACAAAAAAATACATAAACATAAATATTGATAACTTCATGAGAAACTAGATTATCAGTCATAATACATACATCTGTCCGCAAAGAAGATTCCTCTGATTACTTGAATGAGTACACATTAAAAATCTTCATTTAAAACAAGTAAAAGTTATATAAAAATATATTACATTATTACAATACAATTCAATCAATACTATTGATAGTAAATTATATCAATAATCATTCTTTATTTTATTATTATTATTACTATTACATAATATTAAAACATCTGATAATATTATCATACGTCATTGATATACAACTGAATAAATAAAGCAAAAACCTCAGAGAATTATAGAAGAAAATCATTCATGCCTTTGACATTTATTATTGTTGTTGTTGTTGCTGTCGTTCACGGATCAATTTCAAGCAACGTTCACATAGTAATCCATCTGATTCAGTGATGATGCGTGTAAGATTCTTCAATTTATAATTACAATTCTTACATGTAAAACTAAATGAAATAAACATATTGATAGTAATTAGAAAATAAATAAGTTTATACCATTCATCATGATACCATCGATTATTAAATATAATCATTAAATCATCTGATGGTTTAAAACATATCTACAAAATTATTTTCTTATTTAAATCATCAATAGAAAAAATACATATATAGTAACTTACAGAACATATAGTTGATGATGATTCATGACATTTTTGACATTGAAATATAAGATGTTGAATATCTTCATCATGACTATTTGGTGAATAATAAATAGAATTAGATAAATTTTGATGACAAATATTGCAAACAAAACAAGAATTATGTATATAATGAATATTATTTAAAATTTTATCTGTTGATAAATCAATCTAGAGATAAAAACAAAAAACAAAAAAAAAATTATTTTTAATATTGTCATTGTTTATGTTAATATACATACTTGATGTTTAGTAATAAGATCACCTGGTTGAAATTGTTTTCTACATATAGAACATCGTAATGTTAAAACATTTAATAAAGCTGGATGAAAATCATTTTGTATATTTTTATAACAATTTGAACAATAAATATGATTTTCATATGGAAAAACTAATGAACCTTTAAATATTTTTTGACAATGATTACAACAAAAACAATTTAGATGAAATATACGTTCACCATAAATTAATGAAATATCATCAATTATTTTTAAACATTGAAAACAAACAGGTGCTAAACGATAATAACATGAATTACAATAAAGATTTTTCTTTTTATCATAACGTGAATATTTATAACGATAATAAAATATACCAGCAAGTGGTTGATAACAATTCGAACAAGTATAACAATGAATATGTATTATATTTTCACCATCATGTAAATATTGTTCTTCAGGTAATATTATTTCATTACATTTTTTACATCTATTTGATGAAAAACAAACAGATCAAAATGAGAATAAATAAATATATAAGATTTACTTGATAACAGTTGTTTTTGTATGATTGACAGACATTTATGTTAGTTACACACAAAAACAATGAAATGAAATACTAATTAGAATTAAACGAAAAAGAAAATCAAAAACAGAATTGCAAATAAAAAAAAACAAACAAACAAGAAATGTTACTTAAATCTATAGAATGAATTAATACATTCGAATTATAATTATTTTGATGATATCTTGTCACTAATTTTTCTAACAAATATACAAATATTTCACAGTGTTTAACGAGCTAGTGAGAATGTGTAAGTACATGAAAAGAATGATGAAACCTTATATATATATTACTCCCAATTGCCTGGAGTGATATATCGTGAAAATTGAATATACAAGAGGAGACGTGTAACAATTGATAAGAGATGTGTGAAAAAGATATCTATAAAAGTATCTTTTCTTTATACAATTTTCTAGATATGTGACATCGATGTTCTGAATTCGCATAACCAGCTGTGTAATCAAACTGTCCGCTTTTACAAGAGAAAACAAATCATTAGAGTTCAGAATAGCTAATCTCTACATAAAACATGAGAGAAAAAAAACTGTGGACATCAAGAGATTTCTTCTAACTGTATAACATTCTTGGATTGAAGTTTTCTACTATTTCACTTTCGACAAAATGTATACTCTTTCGGAATTTTTATTTAAATCAGATTGGAATTCATGATAATTAAGAAAAATTCTACAATGTCTTCAATAATAAGATTTGTTATTATATATATATATATATATATATTTTTGATAGTTATGATTTTTTGTGATAGTTTTATAATTCTATTATATTGCAAACATCATCATTGATCATTCATGCTTCATTTTTTTCGTTGCCAGTTTCGATGTCATTCAAAATAAATAAACTCAATTGTATTAATGCCAAAATCTCTCATCTCGTGCAGCATTGACAATAATAATAAGAATCTAACTATAGTTTTGTCTATCATCTTATTTACTATTCTCATACTAAGTTCTATGTCATATTCATATTTAAAATAACATTATTGTTTATATTAGATTGATCACCGAAGAAAAAAAAACCAATAAGAAGATTGAAATCTGATGCTACAAACATGAATACAATTATTGTAAATTCTACAAACTAACATCAATCTCATTATATATTTTATTATACAGAATTTTTTTTCTCTAAAGACCTTTCAATCATGTCAATTACTATCAATCGTATCGTTTCTCTGTAATTAAGTTCAACCTTCTAAGTCTTTATTATTGTTGATAGATGTCTTCAAACATAAGAAAGATAATTGAATAGAAACTATTAAACATACATATATATATGTTTATTCTAGTCAAAATTCATTATTTAAATCTGTCAAAATTTCATGGCAATATTTATCTTTAAAGAACAACGAAAAATTTTCTTACGTGTATGTGTGCACAAAATATTTATATAACAAAAAAAAAAGAAAAAAAAAACAAACAAACAATAGTAAACCAAAAGAATACACAAAAGAGAAAAAAAAATACTCGTCTTCAAAAAAAAAAAAGAAAAGAAAAAAATTTCGATTCCCTAATAAATTAAGAAATTTTCTAATTCTAAATATTTCGTTTTTTATCTATATATAAATACTTAGACGAGATTTATAAATTGTAACAATAAAATTTTCAAAGAAAAAAAAAAAAAAAAGAATAGAATATTCGACTTTGTTTTTTTTTTTTTTCAAATATGAAAATACGATGAATTTTATAAAGAGAAGAACGAAAAGAGAAATATTTTTCTATAAATGAGATAAATATTTTCCTTGATCATCATTCTGATATTCATTAGGAAAACCATCATTTTCATCGTATTTAACTAAATTCGTATGTCGTTTATCATCACGTCCATATTGTCCAATAAAAGATCCATCTTCTGTAAAACGACTTCGATCTTTTTCATCATTAAATTCTGCCATTGAATCACGATCATCACCATTATGTAATGATATATGACTTTGTTTTATTGATACATCACTAGGTCTACAAAAAAAAAAAAATTTTTGTGTTCAATTTCTTTGTCAAATATATCATATAACATACGCTCGATAATATTCAGAAAACTTTCCATCATTATCTCCATATCCACTCGGACCATGTAACATTTCTTTATCTTGAACTATAAAAGACAAAAAACACAAGCATAATTATTCATTTAATTAAATAACTATTTATTTCCTGAGGAGAAGAAAAAAAAAAAAAAAAGGAAACATTATCATTATCAATGTCAATGATAAGAACAACAACACAAGCATCGACATCCTTCAAATCTAGATAGCATGCAAGGCGCATTGCGCGTATTTCTCATCAGTTATTGCATATAATCAGTCGAGATAGAATACGAATAGGGCAAACAGAATAAGAAAAGAACAAAAAGCCGTTCTGTTCCTGAGAAAACAATAGATTTCTGATTTTTTTACTTCTGTAGACAGAATTATAGAGGGTCGATTTGCCATCTACACCAGCTAGAAGAGAGAGATAAGAAGAAAAAAAATATATATATATATATATTAAAATGCACACTTATATTTTTGATTTATCTCTAATAGAACTCATGCAATGAAAGGGAAAAGAAAATGTGTACCTGTATATGATCCTTATATTTATTTATTATAAATTAAGATACGATTAAATCAAACAAACACAAACAAAAATATCTACCTGAATATTTGCCACCTTTACGTTTCATAATACCGCAAACAATAGCAAAGACTATAATAAGTACAACTATTGCAATAATAAGACCAATGAACCAAGGTGAATTAATAACTCGAGGAGCACGATCTAAATAAAAAAAAAAAGAAAAAGAAAATAATATATTTTATATTGAATTATTTATCATCTTTTTATTATACACAATATTAATTAGTATTATAGTTCTATATAAAAATGATATTAGTAATTATTATTTTTAGTTTGATTGATTGATTTATTTATAGATTAGATTGAATAAATCTTTTAATTTTTTTTTTTTTTTTTTTTTTTTTTTTTTGATTTAAGATCAAAAACAAAAATGAATACTTACCAAGACAATCAATCGATGTACAATTTAAATTGAATGTATTGTTAGAATGAAAAGATGTCGATAAGGATCCATTTTCGATCCCGTTTGTTGGATATTGCAATGACAGACCACTCATTTGTCATCCATCAAACATATATATGTATGTATAAACCTCTGAGCAAATACGATCCATTGATTATTTAACACTTATTGGATCACAAATAACAATGTTGTCGAATGGTTGGCTATAGTTATGGTTATGTGTCTGTTAGCATTTCTTTCTTTCTTTTCTTTCTCTCATCGTTTTCCACTTCTTCTTTTATCTCATATAGAGAAATCTAGCATAGCGCATGAGTATTGTACAAGCTTGTGCTTTTTTTTTTCTCTTCCTTGCATTGATGCGATAACCCTTGACGGAAGCATTATCATATAATTTTTTCTTCTCGTTTCTTATATATATATATATATATATATATAATTTTTTGCTTCTATCCTTCTTGCTTTGATTATTCTTTCCAGTTGTCTTTTTTCGCTTTTTCCTCTATCGACTATCTCTATATCGGTCATAGTCAAGAGGCAATAATGATGATGATTTCCTATGTCACTCAATATTACATCTGATACTATCATATTTATTATTCAGCTCGAAAAATCTCAAGAGAAATTTTTCTTAAGTAAAAAAAAAAAATAAAGATATAAAAATGTACCCTTATTAAGTGTTGATACCATTTGAGGATCACTTTTAGTTTCAGCTTGAATACCATCACTGGCAACTAATATTGTTGTATATATTTTACCAGCTTCAAGTCCATTAACAAAAATAGTACGATCATTTGAAACAGTATAAGATGTTTTAAAATTAGCTTGATCATCTTAAAAAAATAAATTGATTTTATCTTTTTTTTTTTGTTTTGTACTAAAAATATAAACCTTTATCGTTTTCTTTATATTGTACAAAATATAGACTACCAGGAACAGTCATTATTGTTGGATCAAAAGAGATATTAAAAAATGTTTGTCCTCGATGAGTTACTGTAAATGTTGGTTTTGATGGAGCTAAAATAGAAAAAAGAAATAAATAATTCTTCGAAGTTAAGCTTTTTTTTTTTTTATTATTATTTACCAAGACTTAAATTTGTTGTTAGCTCAATAATAGCTGGACTTATTGATGGACCAACTGATGTTCGTGCTCGTACTTGAACACGATATTTTGTATCTGGATTAAGACTACTAAGAAGATAATTTCGACGAGTATCATCACGAAGTAATATTGAAGGTTGATCAATACCGGGTTGAGAAGCAATACTTAAAAAAAAAAAAAAAAAGAAAAATATCACATATATCATTCGTTTATCATTTGAAGATGATACCTTTCAATAGGTTTATAATCAATTTGATAACCAATTATAACACCATTTGTTTCATCTGGTGGATCCCAAAGTAGAAAAATTCCATTACTAGTATAAGGTACACCACGTAAATTAGTTACTGGTCCTGGACGACCTTCTCGTGTAGGAAATTGAATCTAAAGAAAAATAATAGGATGACTATTTTCGTTTGTTTTGAAATTTAAAACATACAACAGGACTTGTTGGTCCAAAATATCGTTCTGTTTCAATACGAATATGAGCACCAACATCAGCATTAGGTGGTGCATTAAAAACTGTTGTCCAAGTTTGATTTGGTAAAATATCAGATATCACAAGACGAGATTTTACGGGATCATCAAGTCGAAATATTTCAATCTATTGATATAAAATAAATATATATATTATCTATAATATGCAATGATAAGATGATCTAAAACCTGATAAGCTTTAAGAACGCCACGAATATTAATTTCATCAGAAGATAATGGTGGATCCCATGCAAATTGTACTGTTGTACTATCAAGCATTTGTAATACACGAAAATTACGTGGAACATATGTTGGTGCTACAACAATATATAGAGATATTAATTAAATATAATTGTAACGAGATAATTTGTTTATCGGATGTTTTTTTTTTTTTATTTGTTAATTAATAGATAAACAAGAAGATATCATTTGTTGAAATGTTTTCGATGGATATTTTTTTTATTATGTACACGCTTGGAAAAAATATTATTCCAGGGGGGTAACGCTATAATTTCAAATAGAAGACATAATGAATTTTATATCAAATGAAAGCTCGTCAAAAATGGGGTTTATTGATACTAAATAGTGAGGTTTGTAAAAACTTTCTAATGTCAAACTTAAGAAGTTTTCAGAAATTTTATATTTTTTTGGGGTGAAAAATCAAGGTGCCACTGATTCAAAAGTGAAGTCAATTTTTTTTCTTGAATATTTTTACATGGTTTCATAGACCTCGTTGAGCTCTACAAAACTGTGCATGTTAAAAAAATGTTGAGGCATCTTTTTGAGATAAAAAGTTCAAAAAACTACTCGGGAAACCTCAAAAACATTTAAAAACTCTTTTTTTTTTCAAATTGAAGAAACACGCTCTATTTTTCAATAAAAGTAGCTTTTTTCGTTGTTTTTACTACCTCAGACGTCTCGAAATATACTCGTTCGATGCAGTGTGAAAAGCTGCGTCTAATGAGTATGTTTCGAAACGCCTGACGGAGTAAAAACAATGAAAAAAGCTACTTTTATTGAAAAAGTAAGTGTTGTTCTTCCACATGAAAAATATGAATTTTTTTCATGTTTTCTAAGATTTTTCAAATAGTTTTTTAAATTTTTTATCGCAAAAAAAGTGTCTTAAAATTTTTTTAATGTATACAATTTTATAGAGCTCGTCGAGCTCTATCGAACCGTGTAAAAATATTCAAGAAAAACATTTTACTCCATTCTTGAATCACTAGTACTTTAATTTTCCATCCCAAAAAAAGTATAAAATTTCTGAAAATTTATTAAGCTCGACATTAAAAGGTTTTCATAACCCTCACTATTTAATACCAATAAACCCCATTTTTAACGAGCTTTCATTTGATATAAAATTTATTATGTCTTTTATTTGAAATTATAGCGTTATCCCCCTGGAATAATATTTTTTCCAACCGTGTAGAAAAAAAGATAAAGAAAATTTGTATTTTTCCTTTTGTTTAATAATTACCTGAATCACCGGCAAAAGCAATGTTGTACACTGGAGGTTCAATGGCACCGGTGCTATTGATTTCTAATTGAAAATCAAATATTTAGTTGAAATATCAATATAAAATTTAGGTTTTTTTTTTTTTTTGTTTTAAATCAAAGTTCTTTCATAGTACAGAAGAATATTTTGAAGATAAAGCTTGAATAGAATTATGATCATATTACAAAATAAATTATTAAGCAATTCAATAAATTGAAGAAGAATTAAAAATTTGTTTTTTTCAACGAAAAATTACCTTTCTTCATTATTGGTTACAAAAAAAGTAACTGCTTTTATGTCAAAACAAAATTTCTAATTTTAAATTATCTCTATAAAATAAATATTTACCTCCTAGTTGTTGATTGACTGCTTTAACATAATATTGATATCGCATATTCATTATTGAATTTGGTATAGGAAATTGATGTTGTGGTGGATAAATAATTTGCATTGAAAATGGTCCTGGATCAGTGCCTAAAGGAAATTGACGCCAACCAACTTCATACCAAAATGTTGGTGAACCCCTTTTTATTGCAGGCATATTCTATAATTTTTGCATAAAAAAAAATTTTTAAAAGAGAAAGACTAACAAATGAATTTGTTCTTACATCCCATTCGATTAATAATGGTACAGATTGTGTAGTAGAAGCTTTAACACCAATAGGATTTGTCTTAGGTCGACATGTTTTTGTTGTACACATTGATTCTGAAATAGGACTTGCATCACTTGCACCAACACGATTATAAGCAATAATACGAAATGTATAATTAGCCCAACATGATAATGATACACGTAAATCATTTTGATTTGATGGAATATTTGTTGTATTAAAAACTAACAAAAAACAAAATTAGTTTTTTTTTTTTTTTTTTTTTGTTCGAATATTTTATTCATTTATTACTTGCAGTTTTAGATTCTAAATTAATAGAACCTTCTGGTGATGTAACTTCATTAAAAGATTCTTTTCGTTGTTCAATAGGTACAGATATCCAATCCTTTGTTTGAAATGATGTATTATATTGTAATTCATAATAGATTATTCGTGCATTATTATCACCTAAATAAACGGAATTTCTTTTTTTTTTCTTTGTCTTGAAATTTATTGTAGAAAAAAAAAATAAAAACTGTGTCTTTTTGCTTTTTTTTTTAACCTGTTCCTTGCCATTGAACAATTGCAAATGGTTGATCATTTGATCCATTACAAATAATTTTTGTTATTTTTGGTCTATTTGGTCGATCTTGTACAATTAATGTTGCACTTGCATCATCAAAATCTAATTCTGTACTTGCACGACATACATATGAACCAGCATCATCAAATTGTACATCAACAATTTTTAATGTATTTTGATCTGTTATATCTTTAATAAAACGACCTGTATAAGTTAATAATTTACCATCTTTATACCAATTAATATCATATGTTAATGAATTATCAGCAATAGCTGTACAACGAAATATAGCTTGTGAACCTCGACGTATTTGTTGATTATTTGGTCGAGTTTGAATACGTGTTTTTTGTTTAATATTTAATGTTGTATTACGTATATCAGAACCAAATTTATTTGTTGCATTACAAATATAAATTCCATTATCTAATGATGATACATCTTGAATTGTTAAACTTCCATCTTTTGATATGGAATATCTATGAATTTCAAAAAAAAAAAAAATTTAATTAAATTTAATTATAAAAAATAAATAAATAAAAGATTTTAAAGCTTTTTTTTGTTTTTGTTAGTATAGAAAATAACAATGTTGTTAGAAGAATATAAGCGTTTGTTATTTTTTGTTTTTTGTTTTTTTTGTTCATACCGATAGTAATGCTAGATGACATAACTTATATAACGGATATTAATATATAATACCGATTGAATAATACAAAAGATAGAAAAATGTCAATTAATTACATACCTTACACCAGTAATAATTCGATTACGTTTATGCCAATAGACTTTAGGTGTTGGCACGCCATTTGTTTCACATGGTAAAATGACACTTTGTCCTTCAACAACACGATAAAGTGTATCCGGTCCACGTTGAATTTTTGGTTTTTCCGCTAATAGATATAAATAATCTAATGAAATAAATTTTTTATAAAGAATACTTACAAATAACATTAATAAAAAAATTTCCAAAAATATAACCATGTATATTAGAAACATTACATTGATAAACAGCTGTATCAGATTTTGTTATATTTTGTATAACTAGTCGATTTTTCATAATAACTCGACGTGGATTATATGGAACGCTGATATCTTGTAACGGTATGCCATTGATTAACCATTGAGTAACTTTTAGTGTTGGCTTAGCTTCTGTATGACACGTAACATCAACTGTTTCACCTTCTGTTACATGTATATCTTTTGGCTTTTCTATCCAATATGGATCAGCTTCAATTTGAACATTAATACTAAATGTATCATAACCTAATTCTTAAAATATTAAATTAAAATCAATAAAAATTTTTAATTAAAATAATTTTTTTTTTTTTTGTTTTTACCATTATGTCCTCGACATTCATATACACCTTCATCTTCATATTGAAGATCATTTATAATTAATTCTTGTTTCTCTAGAATAATACTAGAACGTCTTTCAGGTATACGACCATTTATTTTTCTCCATATAACATCTGGTGTTGGTAAACCATCAAATATACATTTTAATGATAAATTTTTTCCTTTTAAAAAAACTTTATATGCATCTGATGACCATAATTTTGTTGGTTTACGATCAATTGGATCGGATTGAATAACTTGTAATTTTGTTAATGTACCACGACGAATAACATTTAATTTACGTGAAAATGCATTACATATAAATTGTTTTTGTTCATCTTCATCTTTTACATTAAGAAAATAAAGATTTCCTATATAAAAGAATTAATAATTGTAAAACAAAAAACGTTTTTTCAAAAATTAACATGAAACAAACCATCATAATCTTGTTGTATACGTGGATTTGCAACACGAAAACCAAATTGATCACCAACATTTGCATTATCTGTCCAATAAATTTCTGGATCAGGTACACCAATTGGTGGTTTACATGGAATTTTTAATGAATCACCACGTCTTACTTGAATTATTTGAGCTCTATCATAAATAGGAAATGCACCAAGTTCTGCAAGACGTACATGAACTCGACGTGATACTGCAGTACCTAAAAATTAGAAAAAAAAAAAAAAAAAGAAATAATAAAACTTTTCAATTTCCTAGTTTTGTTTACCCCAAATATTTGTTGCATTACATTGATACCATCCTTGATCAATACTTTGTGGTTGAGTAAAAATAAGTGTACCAGAATCATTTGCCATAATAACATTATTATTTTGTGTATCTACTGTATATAATAATCCATTTTTAGTCCATGTATAAACTAGAGTTGGATCGCCTTTTGCTAAACATATTAATTCAAGATTAATACGCGGATCGAAAATTATATCCGAATCAGGTTCTTTTAATATTGTCGGTGGCATTGAAACTAATTAACAAAAAAAACTCATATATATTTAAATATGTCAAAAAGATACAAAAAAAAAAAGATTTACATGAATGTACAATGGAGAATAAAAAGAAACTATATACAAAATTTGACATGGCCATTGATTATTTGTTTTTAAATATTTAAATTAATGATTGCCACATGAACTTCTGAAATCTAAAAAGATCTATCATTTATGAACGATGAATAAATATTCTGAAACAAGTTCAAGGAAGTGCAGAGATCGGTAACTTCATGTCGCTTACCGTAAATGTGTGTTCTTTATTTTTTTTCTATCTCTAAACGCGCTTTCTTCGTCCTTCGTACTATTTCAGAGAAATCAGCAACTGATCAACTGTTCGATTGGCTCATTTTGTCAAGGTGATCTTTGTGCACGGAAAAGAAACAAAGATAGATTTCTTTTTCCCCTAGTTAATCAACGATTCTATCCTTATTTTCTTTCTATTATTTTAAACGAGTTTGCTCGTAGTTAAATCAATATTTAATCGACGATATCGACTTGCCAAAATTACTCGCTAGAAGAATATAAGCCAATTACTATTGTATTTCTTTTTAGAATTGATTGCCTAACAACTATTGCTACTCTTCATCACTATTATTTATTGAGAATGAAACCATTGACAATAAGGGAAAATAGAACATTTGTGCAAGTATTGACAGAAAAAAAAAAAAAGAGAGGAAAGAATGCTCATCTCAAGAGATTTATATGACTCTTTTCTTTCTTTCTTTCTTTCTTACACACATACATATAAACACACGATCGATGATAGATAGCCGTTGGCAATGAAGAAAAGTCGTACCACCACAGATCCATAGCTCCTGTTTGTTTGGCTAATGAAAGATGTCAACGAGCGACAGAACGAGAAAGAGAGACAAGTAGCAAAGAAAAAGTGACAGAAAAAAAACAACAACTACTAAACCTATCCGTTCTAGATAAATAACTAAAATAATTTAGCAAAGAAACATTAACATCAGTCAAATGACTTTACAAAATTAATTAAACAAGACATCAATCTTTTTTAATTAACTTAGAAACTCAATTTTAACCAATTGACTCTTATTCTTCGTATACTGACTTTCATATTTCATCAATACCGATAATCAGTTGCCTCCTATTCATCAAGACACAGGGACAAATACATTGTAATCTATTAGATATAATAGTTGTCTAATTTCCTTACTTTTCTCTATCGTATATCTTAGCGTTTGCTTATAAAAAAAAAAAAAAGCAGAATATTATTTCTTGATCAAAATATCGAGCGAGTACTAGATAAGTATTTCTCGTCTCTTAGACCACAAAAAAAAAAATGTGACACAAAATCTTGATTGGTTCCTAACTTATGTGTTGATGATTTTTAGGTAGGAATGATGTCGCTGTGATATGCTTATGATTTTATCAATTAAATATAAATGTCAATAATCATAAGATTTAGTAATAATAGTAAATAAGCTTATTGGCCTATAAATATTCGTAATTCTAGCAAAACATCTATTTTTGTCTATGTATTAAAGAATCACACCTACACTCTACATTGACATACTTAATTAATCGTTTGTGATATTATTAGGTTACTGAGTCTGATTTTTATAATGATAATTAAAAATGACTAAGAAAATTAATTTGATTTTTCAAATGTCAAATAATTTGAACATTAATGAACTTTAAAAAATTCTTCTTGAGAATCAATAATAAATATCAACAAGTCAAACAAAAAAAAAACTGATAAATTTATATAATAATTTTAATCAATATAAACGATTGACTGGAGAAAATCATAATATGATTATATTTATATATAAAATTCGATTAGTCTTCTGAAATTTTTATGCATAATTTAATCATAATAAATGTTAATATAAAAGTCATTTGAGAATTTACCTTCTTTTATAAGTAAATCAAAATTCAGATTTATTATATCATTTATTTATTAAAATAGTTTATCTAATTTTATTCAAATATAAAAAACACGACAATTTTATTTTATATAAATATCTCTCAGATACATATGCATAGTATAAAATACATTGTTAATATTAATACTAACTATCAAAAAGAAATGCACAAGCAATATATACAGAAAAAAAGAAAACCAAGGATATAATGTTCTATTGATAAAGAGAGTCAAGCTCATGATCAAATTTGAGTATATCACTCATACGTGCTATATGTAAACGATCAATATATTTATCAAGAAATTTATAATATGAATCGGAAGCTAATTGTTTCATTTGATATAACTGCCATAGTAATTTTCCATCAATATTCATAAAAGCACGTTTCAAACTAAAGCAAAAAAAAACCAAACATCATCTGTTTTTTTTTTTTTTGCTTTGATAAACTTATTCAATCAAATTACTCTGATAATCCAATCTGTTCAAGCCATTGTTGTACTGCAGTTGTATCCCAACTTGTAGTAATATGTTGTGATTGAGAAGTTGATTTTACTGGTTTATTTTGTTTAGATTCTTTTTTTATGGAAAGAAAAATACCAAAGGTTATATCAAAGTATTTTTTATTAATAGCCTTAATGAATACATACCAGTTATGGTATTTATAGTATCAATAGTAGAATATCTGGTACCATGTGGAGGATGATCTTTAATATTATCTTCATTATTACCTACTTGTCTATCATCTTGTTTTATTGTTTCAATTTCACGAATTAAAATAGAGAATGCTTCTTCAAAACTACATCAAAATAATATTTTATATATATATATATAAAGAAAGAAATTTTCTTACGGTAATGTAGCAAAATCAACATGAATTTTAGCTCCTTTAATTATTCCAAGCTAAAAACGAAACAAGCAAATAAAAAAATAATAAATTCATATTTTTAAATAATTACCCATCCATATGGTCGAAATCTTGGTTGCATTAAACATGGAATACATGGTTTTCTTAATTCTGTTGCATATTCTTTTGAGATAAAAGATAAAGAAAAAAAAATATATCTTTCAAAAGAAATATATTTCAGTTCATACCTGCTTCTAAAAGAGGAAGACATAAAGATTTATAAATTATAAGATTTAAAAATATAACTAACCGAGTCGACAATAATAACTTTGTTTGTATTGTTCATTCATACAAATAAGTATAATCGATGAATTTTCAACAGCTTCAGCCATAGATTCCAAAACTCCACCATTTATATTATCAACATCAAGCCATACATTATAGTGTAAAGCCTATTTTTATTAATATGAAAATATCAATATGAAATATAATTTACTTTTAAACGATCTCGCATTTTTAAACACATAGCTGTTACTGATCGATTATATGAAATCATAATATGACCATCTAATCCATATCCTTTACTTATTGTTGAAACTCCTATTGATAAAATTTACAAAAAAAAACAAAATGAATTCAATTTAATAAGATTTTTTTTTTTTATTTACGTCGATGTGGAATTCTATTAAGTGTCCAAAGAATTGCTTCACAATTTTTTTGAACAAGTTGACTTGGAGAATTATTACGTGCTGATGTTATTATATCAATAACATGATCAGTATCTAATAATATTTGAACTTTTTCATCAAATGATGCATTTAATATTGCATTAGATACACATTCAAGTAAATTATCTTCTTGATTTGTATTTTCAAGAATATTTAATAAAATATTAACAAGATTTTTATCAATATATTTATGTGTTCGACCACGAACCATTAATTTAGATAAACCATCAACTAATTCAATAAATGAAAATCCATAAAATCTTTGTTCATGTCCATTATATTTTCGAATCATTTCAGATAATAATGGAAGTACATCTTTAATTAAATTAAATTATTAATATTATAGATATTTTTTATTTTATTTTACCTGATGTATTTGCTGCTAAAATATTATCTTCATCTTCATTCATTATTAATGGAAGTAATAAACATGATGTTACACGAATAGCACTAATAACATCTTGTAATTCTTTTATACTAGTTATACAATCTTGATTTACATCGGTTTCAGGAAATTGAATTAGAATTGTATCCGATGATAATTTTGTATATTCGGCTATTATCTGTACAAAAAATCGAAACAGTTTTATTAATAATCAGATTTGATATAAAGATAGTATTAAAAAAGATTTCTAAATACTTTTATGAAATTGATACTTAAGTACATTGGTCATAGGATGAACAGACTATAGTAACGACAGAAGAAAGAGTCGATGCAGTGGAAATTTTTTTTTTTTCAATAGCGTTGAGAATTATGACAGAACTCATAAGAGAACGATTTCAACTGATCAATCGCTTTTGAATTCGAACTCTGTGCATAAGATACTAGAATTCTATCCCCTGATATGGTCTATACTAACGAATCAAACGATGAGATTTCAATCGGAGACGATACCTAGAGACAGGTCTATTTGTTCGTAGAATACCATGAAAATTTCAATTCGAATGAATGTTTCTTTCTCGAAATACTTCAGTCCTAAAAATCAGTCATATTTCATGTAACTATACGAGGATTTTTCTGTTTTTTTTGTTTGTGGAGCTTTAATATTTCGAGAAGGATATATTCCGTTGCGCTGAAATTTTCAGAGCATTCTATTGACAAACCGACCTGTGTGTGGGCAAAATCTCAGATTGAAATTCCATCATTCGATTTGTTTGTATATATCATGTCAGAGACTAAAATGCTAGTCAAATGTCTATAACTCTAGACAGAGAAGGTCTAAGAGAACTTACTTTTTGAAGTTTTTTTCATATCTCGCTGAAGTCTACCTCATACATAGAGTACGACTTTAAAAGCAATTGATCAGTTGAAAACATTTCCTAATCAATAAGTTATTCAACAAAATTAGATATCTTTACATTTCGACTATGAAATGTATTCAGTTTCTAGACAGATTTTTCCTTAATATGTCAGTTCAAATAAATGATTATTTTTAGTGAATTTCATATTCATTGAACTTAGCATCTCTCAAATTCTTTAAATAGTAACATATGAGAAACAATATCTGCAAGATATCTATTAAAGATCAGATTATTTTGAAAACAGCTAGTGTAAATAAGATTATGCGAAACAAAACTCTAAAGACAATCGAATAAAATGATAGAATGTTCACGTGTATAACTTCGATTGTTCAAGAATGATTCATATTCTTTTTCCCGATGGACTTTTGGAACATTTCATAAAATGATTGTTATCATATGATAATATCATTTCGTCAGCAGACTTATCAAGTATTAGGTTTATTCAGACGAACATAGAAGATTTGACTTTTATTAATTATCAATAATTTTAAACGAGAACTTTCTTTTTGTTTTTGAGACTTCAAGGAATAAAGATAATTCTCTAGTTCAAACCGAAGAGATCTTACATAGAAGTGCTCATCCAGATAATAGCAAAGAACAAATTCAGACAACGGTCATTCCATTTTATTGAATTCTCTGAGATATTATTTTAATAGATACACATTCTTGTTTTCTTTTTTTGTTGAAACAAAAATTTCATAGTATTATTAAAATAACATTTTTATAAATGTTTTTTCCTTAAATTTTAACAGATTAAGATAGCATTTGACAAATAATAACTTGGACAAAATATAGTTTTCAATGTATTTTATAAAAGAAACAAAGTCTTAGAAAAAAATCCTTTAACTCTATAAAGAAAATAAGAAGTCATTAATCTCAAATTGATACTAATTTTGAAATCTACATGTCAAATTTCTACAAATTTAAACTAATATAAATGTAATTATCAGTTCCTTTGAATCCTATCATTCTGAAAATAGCTAAGAAATCAGACACGAAAAAATTCACTGTCCTGAAGATAGACGAAGGTTCTGATAAGGTTGGTGCTAAGATTAAGAGTTATTGTAAAAGCACGTCATTGAATAGTCGCTTTCACCGTAATCGAGAAAAAATTAGCACCAGTGAAATAACATTTCTCGATTTTCTTTTTATCTCTGATATTTACTTTTCTGATAATGATTTTCAATTATATATATAAATAAATCACTGGTTTTTATGGTTTTATGTTATTTATTATAGATTATGTTTGTCAAAGATAAGAAATCAGTAATTAGAGATACAATAAAAGTTAATAACAATTTGAAATTTACTACAATTTTAAACAGAAATAAATAATCAATGTAAGATGTGCCTTTGATCACTCATAGATTAGTATATTTGACTTTTGAATGTTATGAATATAGATCTATTTTTTTTGAAGTAATAGAAATTGATAAATATAGTTAAATTTTATCCACAATTGAATTAACTCTCTCAAGTGACAATTAACATTATGATGAGAAAATTTTTCTTTAATATTAATACATACATTTGTTGCATTGCATTCTCGAAAATGAATTTTTAGTTCAGGTAAATTTGCCATATTATAGAGAATTGTAAGAGCTGAATCACAGATATATAAAATTTTCTAATTAAAAATAATAAAAAAATTATTATTAAAAAAAAAATAGAAACAAAAAAAAAAGAATATAAAACCTGATAATTATTAAAATCAATATTCATTGTTGTTTGTTCTGGACTATCAATAATATAACATTTTGTAAGTGATTCAAGATAAGATGAATCATTTAATATTTCACATGCAAATTCAATAAAACCAGCATCAGCTGCTTGCTAAATAAAACAAAATTTGTTTTTTAAATATTATATATTTCTAAATTTTCGAATAATTCCTTCAATATTTAATTAAATTTACCTTTCTAATAAGTCCTTCTTTATCAAATTCATGATCAGTAAAATTACTCATTGAATTATACAGTAATATACTATGAAGAAAGACAATGCGTCGTACTAAATAACCTTTTTCTTTATAACTATTCATTAAAGTCATTGCTGTTTCTATATTTAGAAAAAAAAAAGGATAAAATTGAAATTAATAAAAAAAAAAACAAAAAAAGAATAAAAATTAAACCTGGAAATTTCATTTCAGATAATTTTAATTTGGCTCCTGAAATCCATTCTTTAGGTTGATGAATAAGATTTTCAAGAAAACGTAGAACTATAAGTGCTGTTTGACTTTCATACTCCTCACGTTTCATAGTTCGTAATATTGTTAAGGCTTCTTCTAACTAGAAAAAACAACAAAATAAAACGAATTAATAAAAATAATCAAATTCTTTCAAAAAAAAAAATATATATATATATATAATGACTTGTTGCGTATATTCTTCAAATGTTTTAGCTTCACGTTCAAATGCAAATGTTCCTTGTAATATTGATGATGCTGCCATTAAACCAGCATTATCATCTGTATATGGTTCAGCTGCATTTTCAAGTTCAATTTTACGCATTTGTCGACGTTTCTAGTTGGAATGGAAAAAATTTTTTTTTTTTTTTGTCAATTAATTTATTTCAATTGTGTTATTTCTCACTGCAAGAAAAAGCATTGGCATTTTTGCTAAACGTTTACAAACGACAACTTGTGCCAAAGGATTTGTATGAGGACTTTGACGAGTATATGATCCCTTTAGTTTTAATTTTTCATCATTAGGAGTTATTGTCACACCATTTTCTTGTGAAGATAAAGGTAATAAGGATGTTGATGAATCCTAAGATATAGAGAAACTTGATTTTTGTTTTTTGTTTTTGTGTTAAATAAATGAAAAAATTTGTAATACATTATTTGTTGATGATTGTGACTTTGACATTTTGCGTTTCGAACGTAGTTTATTCCATTTATTATGTAAAAAATTCGTCTTTATACGATGTCAATAGACGAAAGAATAATAAAGATGAAAAGATTTTATTTCATTACTAATAACATTTTTTTCTCCCACGTATAAAGGAAAAAAAAAGACATGTCAAACACATGATATTTCTTATTCAATATAATTATTTTCCATTTATTACCAAGTCCACTCATTTTTTTTATGAAGAAAAGAGAATATGGGAGAATGTCAACATGTAATCATTACATGTATAGAGGCACGTTGTCAATGGTTATACTTTTGATAATAATGGATGTAATCATTTAATAGATTATTTGAATTAATAGTAGAAAATTCAAGACATATACATTGATCCAATTGAATCTGTAGTGATATTATTGTTTTTTTTTTAAAATATCACTCGATAAAAATTATTCATTAATTAATGTCTATGACTAAATTTTGCCAATCAATATAAATCGAATTGTTTTTTCTTGAAAAAATCATATCATCATCATCATCATCTTCGAATAACATTATCTACATAAGTTTTAGAAAAGATAATACTGAAAACTAGAGATTTGCAGAGTAAGCTTTCTTCGTACTCTGTATTCTGACTGAAGAAAATAATCTAACTCTTATCCTATCCATGTAGGATCGGGTAGAATGACTCTGCACATCATTACTACATACTAAAATGACCAATGGTCTTCTCTTGTAATACTGAAAGAATTATTGTATTGAAATATTCGTTTAAAGCAAATGTTCAAAATTGAAAAGAATGTGAAGACAATAGTTATTACTATGAGTTGTCTACTATAACTTTTCAATATGTTGGTAATGTGTTTTTAAATGATTGTTGAATTATATATATTTTCTCTTTTCTTTTTATTAATCACTTTTGCTTATAGCTGTAATTGAGAACATAATTTGTTCAAAGAAATTAGTAACTAATCTTATTTGCTGCTGCTGCTGCTGCTTTCATTTTAATTATCTGGAAAAAAACAAAATCTATAATAACCTATTGCGCGAAAGCCTTGGTACAAAATCTTTGTTCAATTTTCTACTTTTTAACCTTCACTAAAGAAAATGAAAAGTAGTTAGTTAGAATCAGGATTTTATGCTTTGTATAAATATATGCTCAGAATTATTATCTGACTTAAGAGTGATTAAGTAGGAGCAAATAATTGGGTAGCCCAAAAAGAGGCGTCTGTACACAGTTTTTCATATCGCCAGATTTTCGTATCTTGATTGACACTGCCTCAGTACAAATGATAAAAAAATTATTTTACATATCAGTTTATAGAGCGAAGCTTGCTCTACTAAATGTTCAGTTTACTCTGTTTTTTTCTATACCATAACGATAGCTCAAAATCTATTAAACAATATTCACAAAACAATGGTTTTGGACAATATACCGTGTTATGTAGAAAACGGCTTGTTAAATTATCCCTATAGCCTTTGAGTTTTTGGAGCTGAGGCTTATTGCAACCCACGATTTTATAGAAAACTAAATGCTCTATGCAATAATATAGATTTAAAACTGTACGAAAATAACGCCTAGTGAAGTTAATTATTTTATTTAACGCAAAACAGCAGTTTAGTTTGTCAATTATGTGTTCACAGTTAAATAGTTTTTAAGTCAGAAAACAATTCTGACAATATATTTAGAAAGAGCGTAAAATTCTGACTCAGATTGACTATTCTTGATACTTTTCAATGACATCTTATTGTCTAAAAAATGAGCAAAAGTTTATGTCAAGACATCATAACTTTATCTTTTGTTCAGTCGTCTTTTTGTCGTACATCCAATTATTTGCTCCTACTTAAGTCAAAAAATAATTCTAAGTATATACTTATACAAAGCGTGAAATTTTGATGCTAACTAACTACTTTCCATTTTCTTTAGTGAAGGTTAAAGAGTAGAAAATTGAACAAAAATTTTGTGCCAAGACTTTCGCGCAGTAGGTTAATACAAATTTTTCCAAGACTATTTGTTAATGAATAGAATGTCTTCTTAAAAATTGAATAATGTATCTTGTTGATTGAATTTTAGAAATTTCTTTTTTTGTCTTGAAACGATATATCATGAATATTTATTTCGAAAAGCATCACATCCAAAAATATGAATTCTGTATTTCGTACCAGATTAATTACAACAACTTACTTTCTGATGACAAGCTCAATGAACTTGCAAATCTTTGAATATAGACTTCGTTCTTTCTCAATGATGCAAAAACTAATCGACTATGGCTCATTAGTTCACAAATAGTCCTTCGTTTTTTTTTATAGAAATATTATATAAGTTATTCTTTCTTTACTAATCTCATCAGTTTAGTTCAGCATTATAGTTCTTATTTTCCTATTAACTTCTTTTCAATAATTTGACTAACAATTGTATTTCGTTGTCCTTCGTTCCTAGCACATATGAAATTAAATGAAGATCGGTATGCCATCAAAAATAGTCAATTTTTGAATGACGTTTATGGAGACTGAAATTGATTTCAAACGAACATCATATATGTTAAATGTGAAAGTGAATTTTACTTTTACGGTCAAAAACAAAAGATATCATCGTCATATTTTTTAAATTTCAATTTTCATAGAATTCATATTGCAGTTTTCTTATGATTTCTTTTAAAATATGAGACAAGAACATATTCTTAACAAATTACATATTTGCTTTTCTTGTCTTATATGAATTGTATAACAAATATTTTGTTTTTCTGATTTCGTTTTTTTTTTTTGTAATCCAACACTTTCTCATTTGTTGATGATTATTATTAATGAGTCTTTTTGAGTGTATATGTTTAAACATTGTTAAAATAATGAAAAAAAAAATAGATACACGCATATTATAATGATTTATCAAGAGATAAACAATTGATTGAAATTAAGAATTGTTTCAAATTGAAATAGCACAATCATCATATTCGAAATGGATTAATCTTGAAAAATATTTTTTAATCTGTTAACCCTTTACCCCCCCTTGGTCACTGGAATGACCATTTGTAGAACGATTGCAGAGAATAAAGGAAGCATAGAATTCAAAAGCTCTAAGAGCACTATTTGTAGTAAACTTCATGAGCTATCGACTAGTAAAAAAAAATCTTTTTTTCGCTGTGCTAGTGCCGAGATATACAACTTATAAAATCGATGATTTTCAAAAAAAGTAAAAAATGGAATTTTTTTGGGGAAATTCTTTTTCTACCTCTAGGCAATATATATCTTGGCGACGTGTTGCGTGATTTACATCAAAAAAAGTGTCCACCAGTAGATTATATAAGTTTCAAAAATTTGAAAAGCCTTAGGTAGGCAAGATGTGGTAAAGCATCGAATGGTCACTGAAGGACTTCCAGAAAATCAACCCTTAGCTTTTGGCCGTCTACAATCCGAAAATAAAGTTTTGTTTAAACTACGTAAAATTATAGAGTGGACAATTCTCTACAAAATAAGATGTCCACGAGCTCTCTACGACGTTTTTTGGCCGAACTCCGTCGGTATTATGGAAAGTTCACGAAATTTTTTCCAAATCGATCCCCCTACTCCCCCTCAACAAACTACCCTAAAACTCAAGTGTGCGTTTGAACGATCTGACCGTACTTTTAGCATATTGGAGGCACCAATACTCTATTCCAATGGCTGTTTCATCAATAGCTCTTCTGGAACCTCTATGGGGGGTAAAGGGTTAATATACATAAAACAAGATAAGAATTGGTTATTCATTATATGAATCGTTTAAAATCGAATTTTTTTTTCATTGTGATTAATTTCCTAAATGTATTTTCAAAACAAACAATAGAACGTAGATACAATTCACATTTCATTTGACAAAAGATTACATCGAAAGTGAAATGACTATCGAAATTGTTCTTTCAGCACTGAATAAAACACATTCATGAATGCAATTTTGACGATAAATCAAATTAAACTCCAATTAAATAACCATATTGTGACCAGATTTTCTAGTCTAAAAACAAAAATAAATGTGATTTTCATCTATTTCATCAATACTAATTCTACTCAAGAGATTTGCATCGATTTCAATAAATTAAAGAAAGATATGCTCACGATCCAAGAATTAGAAATTGTATAGAATTCTACTCTGCAATAGTAACACATAGATCTACAGATCAATAAACATCCAAGGAAATCAAGGAATTAATGACAATTTTAATAATAGAATAGAATTCTAATACTCAACAATATCTATGAAGGTATAGATTTATCTCATACTCTTGATTTCTTTTTGTTCGTATAGATGTTTGTTTTGTTGAAGTCAGAATTTCTAATTTTTGATTCGTGAGTATTACTGAAAAATTACCATAAATGTATTGGTTATTATGGATTATTTTACGAAAATCTATTTTAGTCTGACTTTTAACAGTTTTATTTTACATGAGTAAGTGATATTCTTTTATAACTATACACAACATTTGAAAATGTCAAATATAAAATGAATGTTGTCACACATAAGTCAATGATACGATAGTGTGAAAGATTTCATAAAAATCACAATTTAATGTTTATCATTATCGGCGATGAGATTTTGACAACCATAGAAAATATTCGTTTAAACGTAGTGGTTACAGACACTATTATTTGTATACTTTTGATATTTGAAACTATTGTACTGGATAAGAAAATACGTTCGATAGAAATTATATTTAGCTATATACATGAATATGAAGAAAAATGAATACAATCCAACAACTTGGTTACCATTATCAATCTGTAAAATAATGTTTCATTATGCCAAATGTGAATTGTCACTATCACAAAATCAAAGTATGTTTGATTACAGATCATCTTCAAAATTTAATTATTGAAGATAAACTATGTACTTTAGTACTTTTTGAATGATAAAATAATCGCTCATAAAGTTTCTCAGTTTATGTTTTATAAAACTAGTGTAATCACCATAAAAAATGGTAAATTATTTCATTTTATTTTTATTTCTTTATATTATATCAATATTATTGAGAAAATGTTTAGTGTTACATTAATAATAAATTTGATGTTCAAAATTATCTTCGTAATCAATAATATTCATACTTGATACTTTATAGACATCAAAAAAAGAAGTTGAAGAGAAGAACAATTAGTTGATGATGGTTTTATGTACAATTTTATTAACAAAAGAAACAAATAATGCAAGCAATGAAATTAACTGATGAGGGAATCTACTCAGATGCTCTCCTTCTTATTTCAAGATTTTTTTGCCTAGTGATATTACATAGTATTCTATTAAAAGTTCTAAAAGAATTTGAGTTCTTTTTGAAATTTGATGAAGCTATTGAATTTTTAATACATCGGTTTATCAGAGAATCTTCATGTAGGACTTCGAAGTTTTCAGAACCAAAAAAGAAAATGTCTTTTTGAATTTTTTCTTGAAATTATTTGACTTTGAAGGTCTCATTTACAGTAACATGTTTGAAGAATTTCAAAGTTTTGTAGACTTCGTATCTTCAAGATATGAACTTTTCAAAATATTCTTGTATTATTCACTACACGTCGAAAAGTGTCTATTTTTGAAAAGTTCAAAGCTTAAAGATATGAAGCAGTGTTTTATCCAGGATTTTTTCTCCGGAGGGGCGATTTGGAATCTCGGGAGGGCGCGAAAAATTATTTTCGGGGGGGGGGGGGGGGGGGGAGGCCCGGGGTTTTTGATACGCTGAGGCCCCGTTTGGGGGGGGGGGGGAAAACTCGATTTTCGGGGGGGTGCGGCCCCTCCGGGCACCCCTCTGGATAAAACACTGATATGAAGTTTACAAATTATGAAATTCTTTCGTCATACAAACTGCTATATGTGAGATCTTCAAACGTAGATACTTACAAGACAAAATTGAAAAAAAAAATTATTTTTCCGGAAGCCTATAGTTATACACAGGTCTATGGTAAATAGACATATAACTTCCGCAAATCTCAATCGGAAATCAAATCCTTTTGAGGTTTTCATTAAGAATACTATGTGTAGTATCTATAGACAATAAAAAAAAGTCATTGAAAAGAGAGAAGAACACCTGGGGAGGTTCACTTGAGAATGAAAACCGATTTATATTTTCTCATCTAAACGATGAAAAAGAATATATATATATTTCTTTCATATTCATTTAAGAATACATAATGAAGTACCATCAAAAAAAAATCTCTACATTTCTTGCTTATTTGGAAAAATTATTTGATCTTTGTTTATTTTATTTTACTTAATAAATTGAAAAAAAAAATGTTTTTCTCACATTTCATAATATCATCAGTAAAAGACATTCATCTTTCTTTTTTTATGTTTCTCTATGATAAACATTATTTTTATTATTCATATCATTCACTTCATAACGCGGGTACACCTCACATTCATCACGTATTCTAACTACGCATTTAATTTGTATAGTAGAAATGTAAGCATTCGATCATCATCAACATAGGTACCACATATTTTTGCTGCCAGTATTCTTGTGATTCGCCTTAGAGCATGAATAAATAAAGAAAAAGAATATAACGAGCCACAGAATAACATTCATTTATTCATCTTGGTTAGTCTGATTACTACATAGCGTGACTCAAATAACTATTTTTTTTTTTTTTTTTTTTTGTTTGGTTTCATTAACAAACAAATCTATTCCAAATAATAAGCAGTATTATTTACAATATGTTTTCAAGAAAAAAGGTAAAAATAATCAATCAATTGAATTATCATACAAAAATTGAAATAAAATAATGGTTTTAAAATATAACCTACAGGTGCAACCTTGATTATTTTATATTCGATAAGAACTATGGGTTTACTAGAAGGCCTACTTTTCTCATAAGAAACGTAAGCGTTGACTTAAAAAAATTGATTTAAAAGCAATATATTTAAGCAAACGAGGGGAAAAAAAGAAACGTTGTTTATCACAATAAACGAAAAAAAAACCGAACAAAAAAAGAAAAAGAAGAATATTAGCGACGGTGTATTTTGATAAAAAATAATGTATGTATGCGTACCTACATTAGTGAATGTTGGTTCTGCTTGGTTTGGCGGTAGCAATATATTTTGTCTTTTTTTTCTTATTCATCGTCTATGTCTATTTTATATAGTCACTAGACATGAATATATCTCTTGTTTTTTATTTCTACTTAGTAGTATGTCGATGTGCCTTAGGAAACAAACCGATGAGACAATACTGTTATTGAGGATTATATATCGAATTATTTTACGAATTGACTTCTCTAAAAAAAAAGATCACTAACATCAAATAAAATATGATACAAAAAGAAAGTGAATAATCAATATTTTATTCCTTTTTTTTCTCATGTTTTTTTTTATTATCCTTTATGAGAAATAGATCATAAAAAGGTCAATATATAGTAGGAGAGTGAATTACACAAAAAAAAAAAATTCATATTAACTTCTTATTCAATATAATAAAATGTTTGAAGAGACAGCAATAGCACATAAAGATTCTTCAGTTAGTTCTACTACAGTTTGCAATAAGCTTGTAGATGAACAAAAAAAATTAGTTGGAAAAACAATTTCCTTCGTAGGTTTCATATTTAAGAAACTATAATAACTTATTTAAATTAATTCATTATATAAATATTTCTATCTATTTATATAGTCGCCTTCAATGGAACAAAATCAATCACGGCCTATGTCAACAACTGGAATTGATCTTGAATCAGTTCTTCAGGTACGTCGACGACGTACATCTGTTACATCACCTCAAACTTCTCAAGATGCATATCGTTATACAGATGTTCTTATTTTAAAAGTTGAAAAATCGAATGATATATTAAAAGAAGATGCTCGCTGTATTTTTCATGGTTTGTTCTTTAGTATTAAAAATATTTTCTTTTTAAATTAAATCTATTGTTTTTTGTTTTTAATAGGTGATTATCATGTTTTAATGGATATATTTCAAAAATATACATCACATATTAAAATTCATCATGATGATCCTGAAATAGTTAAAAATCATGATCGTTTATCAGGAAAACTCTATACAACAGTTGAACTACCAACAATGTCTTTTATTGAAGTATTAGAAATTTTACATAAACATTATTTTTCAATTGTTGCTAATGCAACTAATTTTGGATCAACAACAAAATTACAAGAATTTATTTTATTACGTAATAAAGACTCATATGATACAGGTCGTCCATTACCAACAATTGATACAAAAGCTCATTGAAATTCATCCCTATATATAAAGACCTAAATATCAAATCTATCCATTTTCATAAATAGATATTAGTTAATACAGCAAAAAAAATATCTATGTTTTCAACTTTTTTTTCTTTGTTCTTCTTCTCTTTTTTGTTTTTTAGATAAATAAATGTCTATTAGCAACACAGGTAGAGTTGACCTTGAATCAGTTCTTAATGTTGGTCGTCGATCATTAGTATCGATTGGTGAAAAACCAGGTTCTTTTCATCGATCTCAATATACAGATACAATTTGTTTAAAACGCGAAGATGCCTCCAATTCGATATTTTCAATTAATTCAAAAATAGTTATTTTCGGTGAATTACAACTTTTATGTAGTATATTTGAACGTTATACATCAAATATACTGTTTTATGAAGACTCACCTAGTGAAACATATCCATCATTTCCATCAATTTCAAGTAAACCAAGTTTTTCAACACCGTTTGAAGAAGATGAACTTGATGATGATGATGATGAAGGACCACCAATTATTTCAACTATTCGTCAAAGTTCTATATCTTCATCAAAAGGATCAACTAGTCCAAAACAAGGACCTGCTAGTCCAACACGTGGATCTAATAGTCCAACATTGGCATCAGAAAGTTCAAGACAAAGAAGAACATTGAGTTCTATTAGTCGAAGACATACTACTTCTTCAGTAGGAAGTGAATATTCAGGACAAAATCTTGAAGGTAAACGTTATGGATGTATTGAATTACCAAATATGACAATGATTGAAATTCTCGAAATACTCTTACGTTTTGGTGTGGAATTAGTTGGAGTATCAAGTGATTATGATAAAAATATTCTTCATCAGAGTTTTGTTTTTTCAACAATTCGTAAAAGATCAAAAACACGTGAACAATATCTTTCAAGGTCGATATCATCTAACTGTTAATTAACATGAAAAACAAAAGAACGAAAAAAACAAAACACGATAAAAAAAAATAGAACCTTGTATGCTTTATATTTAGAATAAATGAAAAAAGATGTTATCATGTTTCTTCTTTCAAAATATTATTAATTACAATGTGTTTTTTTGCCTTGACAAGAATATTCTCTACTTCTTCAAATAATCATCTTTATTTTCTATAGACTAATACGATTATTTGTACCGTAATAATAGCTAATAATAGCCATATGCTATCATCAGTATGACAAGTAGAAGTAAATTTTTTATTTTACTGTTATTATGAAAAATCTTTCGTCTTTGATGTTATATTAATGATTCGTGACATTTCTATAGAAAAAAAAAAGTCATTTTTCTTGTTTCTTTTTGTCTCCTTTTACATACGTAATATAAAGCACACTGCTCGCCTCAACAAATCAGTCATTTCCAATGCAGATCGTAAGTCTCCTAAGAGAGCAAAGAACAAAAAGAAAAGAAAACGAAAGACAATAAGATCCTGATGATGTGTGAATACGAGTGAGTATAGTTTTTAGGAGTCTTTTTTTTCTTGCTTTCAATTGGTTCAATCAACAAAATGAAAGACAGATTCATAAATGAGCTTGATTCCCTATAGAAAAACAAAATAAGAGGACAATAGCCAAAAGGATATGCACCGACATGTAAGAAAAAAAGAAAAAACATAAAACTACATAATGAATTGAGTTATTATGAAAAAAAAATCTTGCCTTAGGTTAAATTACATGTTTATTAGAAAATAAGAATTCAAGCATTATCACCTATTTTTTTACAATAATACTCATCATTGTATAATATTCTTTGTAATTAAAGTATATTTTATCATTTGGAAAAAAAGAAATATAATTTTGAGGTCAATGTCAGTAGTCTTATGAGATTTATATTGACATATTCAGAGAATTAAACAATTTTTCAATCAATATTTTTAATTGTTTATTTATTTAATATAGTAGAATTATTACAACAGATTGTTTTCATTCATAAACTTCTCGATCGATAAACATATTTCTTATATATTGATATTTTCATCTATACATATTGTTGATTTATCGAGAGAATCTTATTAAATAATGTTGTCATCCGTTTTGGTCTCAGCTGAAATCTATCTTAAATTAGTTTTACTTATTTGTATAAATGATGTAGCTATTATAACTGTAAGAACTACTGTGATAATATGTAGACTAATTCTTTCGGCTATTTTTTACGAATCAAATTAGTGACGGTCGAGGTAAAGACCTTAGTAAGTACGTATATCAATCATTTGCAATGTCATCATGCTTCAGAATATTAAAAAAAAAACTTAATGAATAATCTGAACATACTTTTGTTTTCTTTCTTTCCTAGAGTTCAACTGTTTTCGAGTATTAATTTTGTGAATACATGATCAATTTCGGGTTTCATTCGGTTTCGCACGAATGAGCAAATATGGTCCCGACTTTTTCTGATTATTTATAGTATCATCAATACTACAGGCTTGTGTTAGATTAATCTTCCTATTCTTCTTTTAATACTAATACTACTAGTATTACTATCCTAGATGATTGTTTCCGTTTGTATAGTCGTCGCACTATTAGAACTATGATGATGTTGAAAGGAAGCAATAGCACTACTAATAGGAAGAGAAAACTTTCTTATTTTTCTCTCTTTCTCCCTCTCCCTTTTTTTTTCTTCTTTTTTAAGAAACTCTTATTGTACTCTTTTCATCCCGTGTCTTCGACAGCAACCATGATAGAGTGTTTTATTATATGTGCATGTATGTGTCTGTAGTGTAATGTAATTCGATCAAAGCTAAAAGAATCGAATGTGCAGTATAGGCTTTGAACAAGATGCGTCAATAGCAAAGTGAGTGTTGTTTTTCTTTGATAGCATTAGTAGTAGTTAGAAGACATTTACAGCCGGAAGAAGACAGGGTCAAGTTAAAGATAAAACTGATGAAATCTACTACATTTATGTAAGTATCTTTTTGAAGACGATCGATCGCGTTCAATCGACAAATTGATCATTCGTTCATCTATATCTATACTTTATCTATATCTTAATAAAATCGATTTCATAAGTTTTCTATATTTGTTTCATTAGAAACATTTATTTCTATTCGATTAATCGTTCGAAGTAAAACATCGGCTGTCATAATAAGTTGAAAAAAAAAACAAGCAGTAAATGTGTTTTTTGTCTGACTCTTTTTCTCACACACACACTCTCTCTCACTCTCTCTCTCAATTAATCGTCTTTAACCAAATATATTATATTTTTCAAGTTAGTTGTCGATCACATCGTATTGACCCGAATCGTTATATTCATGTTAATTTTATAGTTATCCATTAAAATTTCTTCGATCGAACAAAAATTTACAAATAATATTAGAAAAATAGGAAACTATAAAGGCATATTTGGTTCTTTACGCCTATGTAATCATTTACACATCATCATCATCATCACCATCGTCACCATCAATAAATGTATGGCACCATATTAGATGAATCGTAGCGAAGAGAAAAAAGGACACTAGGGAAAAGCGACCGAATAAAGAGAAAAAAAAGTGATGAGCGAGTAAAAACCAACTAAGCAGATGAATATTATCCCTAAAAACAAAAAAGAGTCAACCGAAAAAAAAGAGAAAGCTTTACCAATAAAGAACATCAAAGTTTTGTTTTTGTTTATTCATTTATAATATGAATCTGACAGACAATATGCTCATCGAATGAAAGGAAATTAAATGAAACTCGGTATCTATTTTCATTCTGCTTATATTAATCCGATGAAAATCTATGCTTTATAAGAATAATTGTGTCTGTAAGTGTGTGTGTGTGCATATTAACATGTATATACATGGACATTTCAATCTCCTATCAATAGGCGAATGTCAACTTAAAAATTATTATTCACAAAAGCTAGAAATAGAAGTCGACTAGATGTTTCTTTTTCTTTGTTGATCGTGAACAAGACGTTTCTAAGAGGATCGAAGTAGTATTGATTAAAAAAAAAAACAAAAGATGCAAGCTAGAGAACAACTTAACCGACGAGATTTCATACCATTAGTTCTCAATCTATATATATATATATAAACACCGTTGTCTTTTATTTATATGTATATTTATAATAGGTGAGAAGTAATTAGTTTATTGATAGTTTGATATCTCTATAGTTTATAAAAAGAAACTTCGAATGTGAAGGAAATAGTTAGAAATATAAGAAAAAAACAAGTGAACATTTGTTATTTAATATTGTGACCATGATTACAATGAGCAAAATGATTTATTTTATTGACGAATTTCGGCACAGCTGTTATATATGTATGTGTGTTTATTGTTGTCTCGTAATGAAAGGATAATAAGACTCTTTTTATCGCTTGAAAAACTGCTTACGCTTCAAGATGCAGACGAGAGGAAAAGAGAAACGCATGTTGATGCATACGAAAAAAAAAAAAAAGAAGAAAAAGAAAGGGAGTGATATAAATGGAATAAGGCAAAAAAAAAGACATAGAACTAGTCTGTTAAATATCTATATTCAATACCCCGCACATAATCAGATCCGGCACTTGTGAGCCATGATGGTTTCCGCATGACTAAATCAATCGATCAATTTGACATGAGTAAGTGAATAGTCAACTAATCTATCTAATGATATTGATCACATATAAATGAAGTTTAAACCTAATTAAAATATACATCATAAAATTCAACAGTGAATAGATAGTATTTTAATTTTTTTTTTTTTTTTTTCTTTTTGTTTTATATGAATAGATGATGAAATGACCAACAGTCCACAACCAGTATCAGTAGTATCATCAGCATCTGTATTTGGTGTTGATCCATATTTAGTACGATATGGTTCAATATTTCTACTGGTAGTTGGTACATTTGGTAATGTTCTTTCATTTATTATATTTTCTCAAGGTACATTACGAAAATCATCAACATTTCGTTATCTTGCATTACTTTCCTTAATGGATTTATTAGTACTTTATTCTGGTTTACTTGATTTATTTCTTACAATTGAATATGGTATTGCATTTTCATTAAGAAATCTGAATCCAATAACGTGTCGTTTACATACATTTATAACATATTGGTCTCAACATTCATCATCATGGATATTATCTTTTATATCTGTTGATCGTGCTATAGCAACAAATTGTATACAATTTGCAAGAAAATTTTGTACACCACGTTCAGCTGACTATATTGTTGCAAGCATATTAGTTATCACTGCTTTACTTAATTGTCATGAATTAGCATATCTTCGTTTACAAGATACAGATCCAATTGATTTAATAACAAATTCAGATGAACATACAACATTATCACCTTTACGTTCAAGTTTTTCAACACAAATTTCATTTACATTAACAGATTTCGAAATAAACAATAATAATAATAATAATAACAATAGCACTGATGATGATAATAGACAACAACAAAAAAGAAATATAGAATCAGCATTTTTTTTACGCTCAATTTGTAATAATGCGAAATGGAATTTTTTATGTCCAAGAGACAAACGAGATATAACATCATCATCATCATCGCCGTCATCAATATCAAATCGGTTTTTTTATTCGTCATTAGCTACATCGATTCCAAATGCAACAACAAATATATTACGATTTGATTCATCAACAACAACTTTAACTGTTCCTCAATGTGCTGCATTAAAAGGAAGTCGATATGAATATTTTTGGGATCATGTAAAGTTCTCTTGTTTTGTTTTTGTTATTAAAACAAAAAAATAATAATCAAAACTTTATTTAATTAATTAGGTATGGGAATGGGTTGATGTATGTCTTTATGCAATTATTCCATTTACTGTAATGAGTATTGGAACATTTTTAATTGTTTATCGTGTTTATTATCAACAACGACGTGTATTTCGTTCACGTCGTCCAGGACACCATAAACAAGCAGGTGGTGCAACACCAAATAAAGCAAAAAGTTTATTTTATTTACTTTTTACACTTAATTTACTTTATTTTATTCTTGTAAGTCCAGTTGTATTTGTAACAACTATTTTATTTCGTGATCCAAATGAAGAAGTTGCTTATCCACGTTTTAAAGCTATTATTTATCTAATGCAATATTGTAATCATTCATTAAATTTTATTTTTTATGGTAAATTTTTATTTTCAAAGAAAAGAAAAGAAATTATTATTATTATTATTTATTCTTTAGGTATAACATCACCACCATATCGTCGAACATTATGTGAATGGTTTCAATTAATTATTTCACATTTACCACAATGTTGTCAAGGACGAATTCGACGACGATCAAAAACTATTCAAACAAGAACAATTCGTATTCCAAGTAATAATATACCACAACAAATTAGATTATCAAATACTAATGATCAACAATATTTGACTAGAAAATTGAATAATAGTCATTCATCGAAGATGACAATTAAAGATGGTTCTAAAAGAAATCTAGAAAAAGAATGTATCTCTCTATTACCAAGATAGTGTTTTTATGAATATTTTGTTATAAGAAAAGGAATATATTTTGTGATCAATTGTTGCCTAATATGTTTTCGTTTTTAATTCTCTATGTATTCTTTGAAGAGAAAAAATAACAAAGATGTTGTAAAAAAAATATCATTCATAATATTAACATGAAGAAAGACATTCATTTTACGTCAGTAATTTATTGATTACCAGTTGGAATCAATAGATATTAAGATTCCGAAAGTTTATATTAAAAAACAAATAGTGGATTTGTTTGTACTGTTTGTAAAACAATTACTTTTTAGTTTCGTATAATTCTTAATGATAAATGTGAAATTTTATAAGTTTCAAATAGAACGTATTAATAATGACGTCAAAGTTTCTCATATATCATAGAATTGAATTCTATGCATATCTAGAAGAAATGTTTTCCTCTTTATTTTATAAATTTCAAAATAATATTATTATTAAAAAGAATTATTAAACCTATCATATATATGTTGATAATAGACCAGTTTTTATGCACATGTTTACATGAAATAGTAAAATTACGATATGATAAAAAATGAACATGAATATGACATGTTATTGACTGATAATGAGATAATAGATTAAGCAATAAAATGTTTTCTCAGCCTTGATCCCTTAAGAACTTTTTACATATCATTTGTCTCTATAGAAAAACAATATTACTATATGAAAAACAATCGATTGGCCAAAATTTTTACTAAAAACAAAATAGTTTTATGAATAATCTCGTTATGTGTCAATTATTTTAACGAAAATATTTATTAAATCAGCAAAACCATATTCTTTCGTAAAGAACTTTATAGTAATACATCTGTTTTCTCGTGATATTTATTTTATAAAACATTAATTTCTATATAATTAATGACTATATAGAGGATGTCTAATAAGCTTTGATATCCTCAAGTAATATTTTAGTCTTCTATTTTTTTGTTTGGTGCAGTAGGCTGCCATTTACAATATATATATGCTAGACATCTGGATCTACTCTTCATTGAAACTTGAGCCTTCTCTCTCTCTCTCTCTGATAATCACAGAGATACGTATCACGTAAAACTCATAGGAGTTTTCCATTTATTTTTAGAAATAATTACTTTTTACTGGTTTTATTAATAATATTGAATAAAAAAATATAATGACTTGAAAGAGATTTACAAATTATATTTCTTTGAAAATCATAAGAAAATCTAACATATGGGAATATTCATGCATTTGTTATCCATCTTCATCTATCATTTACTTCAATCAACTCAGTATCTCGTCGATCATTTGTTTACATGTTATCGTAATAAATAATATTTTCCATTCTGGCACTACTTAATGTTCCAATAGTGATTCATATTCACGTCTTTATTCTCTAAGTTTTTTTCTTGATTGCACTTTAAAATGTTTTTGATTAATCAAATACTAGCAAATTTTCCATTAATAAGCTTCGGACTAATACATTCATTCCATAGAGACTCAATCATAATTTATCACAACATTTGCTTTGTGTTTTGCTATCCTAATCATCTTGAAAAATCGGTACCAGTTAGTATTTGTGTAAATGCTTGTTTTATTGTGAGTGCTGCTTCTTGCATTAAAAATTTAGCATATTAATCACTTATGAGATATGTTTTTCTTTCACACTCTTCTTTTTTATAGTTACTGCTAACGTTGTTACTTGATAAAATTACTTGGACTTCAAACAAAAATGAGTTTACATGATGAAATAATGTTCTAAAAACCGCTGCATTTCTGAAATGGATCCGTCAGTGTGTCATCTAAAGATGGTGATATAATTTCACTGCTTCTTGCTCAAATAACATATGGAGTGTCTCCAAGGATTGAAAAAGAGAAATTCATCATCAATTCCCATATGGTTCTAGGATTCTTAAAAATCATAATAATACAGCTGTTTGCAAAAAAACGTTTGGACATCTTGTTATACCAGTATTTCTTTCGATATATATCATCTTCAAATTGTTACATATATTGATTGATAGCTTACGATGATTACTATCGAACAGCATATTTCAATATTTTATACGTTCATCTTTAGAAGAAATAAGAGACAAACATCTTTCTTACATGGACATCATACAATTTTTTTTTGCAATCTTAATTTCAATATTTTTGAATTCTTCAACGAAAAAAAAAACTCGAGTTCATCAATGTTTTTGGGTTTTCTTTTTTCAACTTCGTGTTTTATGATCTACCAAATATTCTGTATAGGATTGACATCTGGACTATTAGATGATCATTCTAATAAATCTGATATATTATTGTTGATGAATTGTTTGATAATATTGTTGGTGTGCTTCGAATCGTTGTCCTACTGTTTCATACTAACAGCATCACATGTATGGACTTTTTGATGATTTCTAGGTATACGTTTAAATTCATCATTTGGATGTTTTGATCAATAATGAACAGTGTTACGAAAAAGTTGAAATACAAATTTATTTGTGAATATTGCACGTGTAAAATCATCCTTTCTATGCTGTTTAATCCATGGTAATGCCTGGTTTTTTTTCTTCGAGTTTTAATATATGAGTAGTTTTTGACAAAATATTCCTATAACCATATCCATAAAGATGATGACATATTGTTAATGTAGATATTGATGAATGATACGTTCTCGGCAAATTTTCTTTCTATTCCACTAAGTACAGGGTTGTGCATAACTTTTTGCTAGGGGATACAGTTCGAACACGAAAAGATATAAAAGGGAATTTTATACCAAATGAAAGCCCGTTGAAAACAGAATCAAAGAGTATGACTGGTAATTCATGGAATGATGATGATGATGAGCTATAAAGTTATGAAAATTTTCAAAATTCTAGGAATATGATTGAGTACTTGCACGGGATAGTCAACTGTGAAAAAAACAAGGATCTCCAAAAAATTTTTTGTCTATCAGACTTTGTGAAGCTCTCTTTGCTGATCGTTTTGGTAAACAGAACTTAAATTTGATAAATAAATGGTAGTGTTAGACTCAAAAATTGGGAGAAAAATCTCAACAGCTTTGTCTGTTAGATCGTGGTTAACTACCTATGAAAGTATCCAATAATATTCCTGAAATTTTGAAACTTTCCGTAATCCTATAGCCTATTACAATCCTATGAAATACCACTCATACTCTGTAATTCCATTTTCGATGGACTTTCACTTGGTGTAAAGCTCACTATTATATCTTTTGAAGTTCGAGCTGTATTCCCATGAAAAAAGGTAATGCACAACACTGTATACGTGGTCGATTATTTCTATCTCGATGTTTAAGTGAATTTGTTTGTTTCCATTTATTGATATTGTAATAGATAGTACTTCGTGAAATATTTGTTTCACAATGACTAACACGAGCAGATCGTATGCTTTTGTTTCAATAATATAATATTGAGATATAATGACTTTTTAAATCATTAATTGATGTGATGATTAAATATATATGTATACAGGGTGGCCTAAAAGTCACGCACCCGAAAAGAAATTGAATATCTCCATAACGGCTCTAGCAAACTGGCTGATTTTTCTACCACTAGTAAACGCATATTTACACTCCATATTCATAAAGACAAGGCGAGAGTGAACCCTTTTTTTAAGTGTCACTATTGACTTTAACCAAAAAATTTTAATTTTTCACAGATGGAAAAAAAAACAATGTAATGGGTAGCGCAAAAGTCACTTTACCGAAAAAAAGTTGAATATCTCCATTACGGCTCGAGCAAACTAGCTGGTTTTTTTTTATCAATGCTAGAGGCATGTTCAAGATTTATATCCATAAAGACATGCCTAGAGAGATCCTTTGTTAAGTATGTTGTTTTTTTTTCATCTGTAAAAAAAAGTAAAAATTTTTTTGTTGCGATTAATAGTGATACTTAACAAAGGACTTCTCTAGACATGTCTTTCTGGATATAAAGCTTGAACATGCCTCTAGCATTGATAAAAAAATCAACTAGTTTGCTCTAGCCATAATAGAGATATTCAATTTTTTTTTCGGGTGCGTGACTTTTGGGCCACCCTGTATATATATATGTATCGAAAAGAAAAGAAATTACACTTCTGTGTATGGTCAACATGTAGTATAGCTATTGAAGATTTATCCCTAGAAAAATGAGTTCGGTAATTGCTTGCAACGATAAGACAAACATTACAAAAAAAAAAAAATTTAATTTTGTCCAAATTTTTTTACAAACAGTTGTACTTTATATCCATAAAACGTTTCACTCCTATATACATAATATGGAAGAAATGAGTGAATGTAAAAAAATATTGCAAAACGTCCATAACTTTAGCAATTACGAATTAGAAAACTATGAGAGAATTGATTATCAATTCTGGATTTCCTTAGAAATTCTCATAGACGTGTCGATAATTTCCTAACAGCCATTGGACCAGTACAAGTATAACAAATTGTACTTAACCATTGTACTGTGTATGTTAGTTAAGTCCGTTTTTACTTAGTACAAGTATTTAGTTCAAATGTACGTAAGATTTTTAAGTAAAAAAGTATGAAAAGTGTCAAGTATCGTACTAAGTATCCAATCACTATTTCTTAACAGTTTATGAATTTCTATTTTTCAGTTCTCTTACACTGCTCAATATCATCGGTTCATCTGTTTTCATATAATTGAAAAGTAAATTTGCCACTGAATCCTTTATTAACTATTCGATTCTGTTTACATTCTTTTCTAATTCTATATCAATTCTGATTCTTTTTCATCACATAATAGGATGATTTCTTTTTGATAACCTAGTAAGATTCTTGTGCTTTATTTTTATGATGAATATGCATCCGTTATGATTTTCTTTTGCACTGTTATTTCATTGTCGAAGTTTTCACTGGAATGGCCATGCATTAAAAAAAATGAATAGAATGATAATACAATAAAAACTATGAAAGTATCGACAAAAGTAATAAGACAGAAAAAACAAGCAGAAGCTCAAAATTCATCTTCCTAAAACTTCCACCGACTAGATCATAAAAAGCAATAAGAAAGAAAAAAACAAAATCGTTTATTTAAATATTAACTTACAATGTTTATATAGCATGTTAAATGTAAAACGTTCATTGTAGAAATAACCGAGGAAACATATGCAAACAATTGATATAGACATATAAGAAACAAAGGATAACTATCTATCTTTTCAACTTTGGCAACAATCTTTTTTATTGCTCTATTATCGATGGAAAAAATCTTGACTGAACTTCAAGACAAAAAAGAATTCTATCTAATACGTCAAAGTAAAAGAAAAGAATATAGAAAGAATAGATGCAAAAATATTGATTTCTAAGCTTATTCCAACGAAGAAAGATATGAGCGAAAGAATAGACTTATTAGGTACTTTTTATTTACTAGTCAAAAATATCACAGGTAGTTAAATTCAAGTTTTGAACAACTGTTGTACAAAACTTCGTATATAATCAATGATACCATTGTTGATTTTTATCTGTTAATGGCATATAATCCACACCTACTATGGCTTGTTCGCGTACTACACGAGCATCTAATGATTTTCTATAAATCATCAGTCTTTAATTTCCAATATCAACTAATACAACTAAACCACTACCGGATTTTAATTGTTTAATCAACGCTATAGGACGATGTGATACTACGACTTCTACATGAATAGCATCATATGGTTCACCCTATGGGTAACCTAAACGTCCATCTTCTAATACAATTTGTAAGGTACTATCATCAAGAAATGAACGACCATTTTTAGAAATATTTATTAATGATAAATTAACTAATTATGGAATATATTCTATTTCCAAAACACTTTGCCAGTTGGATAAACAAGACGAGCCATACATAATGCTAAATATTCTGAATCAGAACTAACATCAAGTACCCTTATAACTATCCACAAAAAAAAAGAGATAAAAAGCCTCACTCAATTATATTGCATTAGCAGGAATTTATTATTGTATTATGAGACATCTTCATATACTCGATTAGGTGAAAAATTAAGTGTATTTGTTAGTAACATAGCATTTTTAATTCATTCATCTTTTATAACATTTTCATAAGCAAATGATTAAATAAGATCAATATGTGTACGATCTATTGTCTTTATTTAATGTCTAATATCTTCAAATGATTTAATACGAATATAATGAAATCAAGAAAAACAAAAAATTGTTGTTTTTTTATTTGTTGTTTCAGAAGTAGAAGACAAAAAAGAAAGAGAACAAAACACAATACAAACATCAATGATATATACTCTCACGAAATGAAAGTAAAACAAACTGAAGAAATAAATGATAGTTGACGTATACAAGCATGTTTTTTCATTTCTTCTTCGGTCGAATCTCACAGACATAGAGCAGATACAACGAGAAAAAAAAAAACTAACAAACAAAAAAAGAAAGAGTATAGAATATGTACACTCTTGATTGAAAGAATCAATAATATCTAATGTCGTTTATTATCTCGTAAACGTGGTGATGGACTTGATGAAATACGTCTACGTTTTTCTTTAGGTGACGGTGATCGACGATGAGTACGATTTGATGATCTATTATCATTATTATTTGTACGAGATTTCTAAAAGCAAACAAATAATTTCAATAAAAAGGATATTTAACACAAGTCTTGTGAAATGAAAATGTGAAACATCATGTAACTGTTGTTGCTAATCACATGAATGATCTATCTATTTTGAGATACATTTCTTTACCATCCTTTTGTTCAATCTTTCAAAAATGTACTAAGGACATAGTTTATATATTATAGATTTACGAGCCTTGATCGTATGTCAACGACGTCTATGACGTGGATAGAGTCTGTTGGGTCCAAATTTTATTTTTTAACTTAGGATCAACCCGATGAGCTCTAGATGCTGGAGGAAATGCAAATTTATACCCTATATACTTCAACACTCCTTTTAAATTGTATTTCATTAAACTTATCGATTAAAATATAAATTCCTACTGGATCTTTATTGATATTTGATGCACGAGCATTTTCTTCAAGTTGTCGTTTTCTCTGTTCTTCATCACGTTCAGCATTACGTTGTTGTTGTTGACGAGCTCGTTCAATAATCTAAAACAAAAAAAAAAAAAACAAAATCTTAGTTAATACGATATTCTTTTAAAAAGATTCTACTTGTTCTTCAGTTAATGGTAACCAATAAATAGCTGGTTTTGCTTTTGTTTTACGGAAATAATCATCAAGTCCTTTTGCTGGTGGTTCATTAGTTTTTACTGTTTTTTTTTTACAAAATAAAAATGAATAAAATATAATTATTTTATTATTTATATTTAATTACCTTTTGATTCTTCAATAATATTACGTTCTGTTGGTGATTTTTCTTTTTCTTCTTGAAATTTTGGTAAATCCCATTCTCTTACATCAGTATTACCAATTGGACGAACTTTTTTATTTATTTTCATTTCATCATTTGGACTTACAGATCGACGTGTTGATGTTGAAATTTTAGTAATAGAAGTTGATTTTTCTTGTACAAGACGATTATTTGTAGCATCCATTGCATCTAGAAAATAAAATTTAGTTATATAAACAAAAAAAATATTGAATTTTTTTACCAATTGACATTTGATCAGGTGGTAAATCATGTGTTTTGCTAAATTCAAACTATAATTAAAGAAATTAATTCAAAAATTTCGTATTTAAAAAAAAAAGAAACAAAGAGATTATACTTCGTCTTGTCGACCAAATCGAACAGATAATGTTTTTGGATTTGTTGATGGCCAGCGACAACCATCAAGACCTTCACGAGCATTTTGTGCTTCTTCAAGTGTATTATACTAAAATGAATATAATACATTAAATAAAAAAAAACGAACTTTTCGAAAAGATAAAAATATTTACTGTTACAAAACATTGACTTTTAATTTTATCAAGCCAAAATTCACCATCAACTAATTTACCATAACGACTAAGTAATTCTTTTAATAATGGAAGAGTAAATGGACGAGTAAGACCACGAATATATAATATTCGACTCGGTGGTTCAAGTGTTGCTGTAGCATCTTTTACACGTACTGGTTCATCCATCATTAAAGCTAAATACGTAAAAATAAAAAATTAATTATTTATTAAAATAGTTTATTTCATAGAAAATTATTCTATTTGAAAATCGATATACCATTAGTTTTTCCATCGAGTAATGTTCTTGATTCAAACGAAGCAATACGAGCAGGTGGTGCTGGTGGTTGAATCTTTTTTCGATTATCCGAACTATTTCCAACAAGATCATCGTTTAACGATGAAGAATCAACCTGAAAAGAAAAAAAAAATAACAATAACAACAACATCAAATTAAATAGAATTAAAAAATTTTTCTACATACAGCAACATCAATAACAACAGTTCGATTACGTTGTTGTTTTTGATCAGCTAATTCACCAATTGTTAAAGAATCAGATAAACGAAAACCATTACCAACACTTGTTTCAAGTACTGGTTGATTTGGTGAATGTTCAATATCATCACCATGATCTTGTTCATTTATTGATGCTTCAAGTTCATCATTGATAACAGATACAGGTGCTAAACTTATATCAGAAATAAGTGTCTAATTAAAAAAAAAAAAAGAACAAAAGATTAAAATAAAATAAATAATTCAGATAAAATTAAAAAAAAACAAAGATTTACTTTGAGAACACCTGATGATAAATTCATTCGATTACTAGTTGTTGATCGATTAAGACCTTTCATTAATGTTGATGATGATGATGATGATGATGTTTGAGATCGACTAGGTTTAAGTTGTTGTTGAGGTGCAGCTTTTTCTGGTTGTTGATTATCATTTGACGATAAATCATTTTCTATACCACAAAAAAGAAATCATATATAAAATTAATCTGCCAACAACAAAATCTATGCGAATTGTATTTTCGATATCAAAATATAGAGTTTATAATTTAGAACCAATTGACGTAGATATATATGAATAAATCACTCTTCAAAACAGAACAGTCTTCTCACCATTTTCGCAGCTGCTATTAAATTAGTCTTGATTAGGTGTCGTCTGTGTATGAAAATTTCCCATAATAGAAGCCTCAGAGACTTCTATTGCAACGAGGGTTTAGTACGAGAGTAGATGCTTATAATACAAATCAAAATTTAATACAAAAGGTTGATATGGCATCGAAGTTTTTTCAAATACATCATTGAATAGTATTTGATAATAGATTATTCTATATTTCATTGACCGCTAGGGTTCATCGGATCTCGTTAACGGAGAAATTTCTGCCCAGATACGATCGAGTCTAGGACCAATTCGACAGACTCTATCGGTCGCATTCTTTAGTTAAGCATATAATATTGAATTAAGTCAAGAAATAGATTGGAATGTGAACTAGAGGATACGACTGATGAATTATGGAAAAACAAATCAGAAAATGTTATTCAAGAGTGTATTCAAAAAATAAAAATAACTTCTACGGTGTATCAACATTTGTTATTAAATTTTTATTTGTATTATGATCATCTACTCTTGTACTTTTCATATATATATATATATTTATCTACATCAAGTTGTTCTAAATCATAAACTTTATATTTTATATCGAAAAATACGATTCGTATGAATTTTATCCTTGATAGAATTTTAGAAAAAGAAAACAAATTATTTACTCATCGTAGTTTCCTGGTTTCTCATTACAGATGAATCATCCTGAAACAATAAATAAAATGTTATTATTTGCAAAAATATTTAAGAAAAAATTTATTACTTGTTTCTTTTCATTTCCACCTAAATTGTTTCCTTCCTCGGCAATTGAAGTTAATATTGATGATGACTTTTCATTCTGTTCATTAGTCATACTAAACGAATTAATTAAATTTTTTTATTTTTTATGTATTAAAGAAATAAATTAGTAATACATACTTATTGTCATCATTTGTAGGTGTCACAGCCGAGTTTGGTTCTTCTTCAATCGTTGTTGATTGATTGGTCTGTTGTTGTGGTGAAGGTGAATGATGCCAGCGTGATTTAGGTGATTTCGATCGACTCAAACGATGTCTTTCACCGGACAACGGAATTTCTTTAATAACAGACTCAGATTTGGCACTACTACTGCCTACAGATGGCGAACGTGAATCTTCTCTTTCTTCTCCTATATTATCTCTATCTTTCTGTTCTTCCTCATTACTCTTACTCACAATAGGATTCACCTCGATATTGTTACCATTATTAACAGTTGTTGATGCATTGATAACAATTTGTTCGTTGTTATTCGTTTCTTCCATAGGTGTTGTATGAATGATTTCCGTTGAAATATCTTCCATAGATGATATTGGTTGTTGTTGTTGTTGTTGTTGAATTTCATATTGTTGAGAATCAACAGATGTTTTTTTACTTCGTGTTCGTGATCTTTTCTCTGGTATTGATTGAGGAATAGATGAAGACATGGTTGTATCAATTGATGTATCAACACTTGTTCGTTTTTGACGTGTAATCATTGGTGAAAATTCTTGTTCTTTTTCTTGATTATATAAAAGAGATTGATCATAAATTTGAGATCTTTCTGATGGTGATATTGTTAATTGTTGAGGAACAGGAATCATTGGAGCTGGAGATTGATGAATATTTTGTTGCATTTTTAAATTGTATACCGGTGCATGTTGACCAGTAGTCTATAAGAATAGAAAATTATGATATATTAATTCAATGTTATACATGAGTAAAATCATTCGTTAGTAATGTGAAGAAATGCAAATAGTACAAATCTTTCTTGATAATCTCTAGAAAAGCGATTTTCAATAAGAAGTTCGATCTTTTTGAAAAATTCATCAAAGATGCGATTCATACCATAGAATGTATCCTAAAGTTTTCGGATTTTTTTTTTCGTATAGTTTTAGAGATATATTTGCTAATTACTTTTTTTTTTAGTTAATAATCAACGGAAAGAGTCAATATTTTTACATATCTCTGCGTTAACAAAAGAAATTCATTCACAACAATAACCCCTTGTATAAAAATCAAGGTAAAATGACAGGTGAGGTTTGTCTTGTTTTACCTGAAATGGTCTATTTATATTGTTCATGCCTTTATTTTTCAGGTAAACAAAAGAAGTTACATTTTGTATTAGACAGAAAAGAAGAAAATTTTTTTATGCAATTTCATTGAATACATACTAGAAATAGTCTGTCTTTGTTTCATTTTATTATAGACACGCATTATTTTGAAATGTGTAAAATTTTTTCGCAAAGAATATACAAAAAAAATGTATTTCACAATGATGCTAAGTTCATTGAAAATGGACTTCTAATGTTCTAATATGACCATAGTGACCGGAAAAAAAAAATGTAATTATATACATCTTTTTTTTAGATTCAATGTACAGGGTGTTCCTAAGGTCATTACTACTTGATAAATATAGATAACTCGGCTATGTATCAAGGTAATTAATAGTGTAGAAAATATTACGTTTTCAGTTTCGGTTTATAAGTTAGACTTTTTTTCGATGTTTCCAACAATATGTGCCGTTTCTTTTTTATATCTACTTGCACATCTATGGTTATTATGGACTTCAAGTCATTTGAATCTTTTACTGTAAATTGTAATATCAAAATGAGTTATTCAATAGTCTAACAGATTCGTTTTTACGGTTATTAAAGTTTTCGAATAGCCACAGATGACTAGCAGTGAAGAAATACACTAATGATTCGATCATTTTAAAATATGTCAAACAAATAATTAAAAATCTGCATGATCTGAAGTCTATCATAACGATAAAAATTCAAATAAATATCGAAAAAAAGTATAATTTCTGAACTGTAATCGAAAGTATTAAATTTTACATACTATTGATATCATATCATAAGATATATTTAACGAAACAGCTGCCTCTTTCCAGGATTTCTCGAGAACAACTCAATGAAAAATGATGAAACTTTCAAGGCAGATAGATTTTGATAAGGAGAACAAAAGTTATCATGGAGTCAAAATTTCCAGATGCTTCCTTCAACAAGATATGACAGTCGCAAAGGCCAGAAGTTTCGTCTCCTTCACAAAATCATACCTGATATCTTCGAGCTGCAATTTTTTTAATGACAACTAGGATCAAATCGAGGTGTGTGTGTGTGTGTGTTTTCCTTTCAAAAGTATCGTTCCTAGAGCTCAGAAGAAGAAAAATACTGAAAGCACTGTCAAAAAATATATTGTAATAATTTTTTAAAGGCTGCCGAATTTCGTAGGAACAACATTTTTAAATGAAAAAAAATACATGCACCTCAATTTGATCACAGTACTCATTAAAAAAACTAAGTCCGATCGAGCGGCGTAACTTCTGAGAGAAAACTTCATTTGTTTTGTTCAACACTTAATTTTGAAAAACTTTTTCTCCTCAACTAAAGTGATCGAAAACTAGCCGTGTTCAACAGTGTTAGAGATCTATAATCCATGCTCTCAGTACTTTTAGAAATTATCATTAGAAGAATTTCACATACAAAGAATAATTGTAGTACGAGTTTTTCTTGTAAGAATTTCGACAGTTAGATTTAATCAAAAATACTAATTTACAACGAAGAGCTCTCATTTATATAGCATTTAGCAGAGGACACTTCAAATCTATATTCCCAATGAAAAATCAAAAATCGAAAAAAGATCCTTTAATTTATATTCTTTATATATAGAATAAAATATTATTTTATTTCTTACTTGATCATGAATTTGTAAATTAGTATATGTCAATGGAACTTCTCCACTATGTATATGTTCTGAATATACAATTGGACTACCACTATGTGGTGTCATATAATTATTTGATGATGCTGTTGAATTATCTAATGATGGTCTATTAGCATCTAATCGTATAACAGGTGATTGTTGTAAACCAGAAAGATTATTATTTCGTCCATCAAAATTTGTTGAATCAATATTTGATGGATGTTGTACAGCTGTTTGTTCAAATTCTTTTTGTAAAGCAACACGTAATTTAGCTAATAGATCTTTTTTATTTCCTGATGTTGGACAACCACGTCGTTTTAATTCAGCACGTAATTCAACATTTGTCATTGAATCAATACGTGTTAATTGATTTGTTAATTGCGCTTCTGCCATCGTGCTGCAAAATTATTTTATTTATTGATTTATTTTTTTGCGACAAGATGGAAAATAAATATAAATGAGATAATAATACAAATAAGATTATATCTAGAAGAAAAATTATCACCATTTAAAATATTTTTTTTTTTTGGATTTATATTAATATTTTTTGTTTTTCTTTCTCTTTTTATTAAATAGAATTGAAAATCATAGGTAATAGATTACGAAAAAAAAAAGAGAACAAAAAATTTATATTGCTGTTGGTGGTCGATTAACATCTGCGGCAGATTTTGTAAGTAATTTAAAAAGAACTACAGCTGCTATAGCTATCACAAGAGGAATAACCCATTTAGTCCACGATGAACCAGTATCATCACGAACACCATCTGTACTACCACTTGGTTTGACAACTGTAGGACGAGCCTTAAAAAAACAAAAAATAATGATTAGAATTTTTGAATTATTTGATAGATAAAATCCTTTACCGGTGTCTTAATGTCACTCTAGATATAGAGAAAAAACAATAAAGGAAATAAATTGATTCAAAAAAAAAACTAAAGAATATAAATTAACTTACAGGATCAACTTGAGCTATTTCATATGTTTTCATTTGTTCACGTGCATCGGAACTATGACCAACATCTTCAAAAGCATTTGTTGCATCTCGACCATGTTGTTCTTTTAAGACTTCTTCACCACCTGGATGCTTTAAAATATTTATAAGAAAATTTTTGTTAATTGTAATTCTTGAGTAATATATAATTACAAACCTCTTCAAGGAATTTTGTAACATCATATACACGATTATTGATCAACAGTATACATTTATCTTTATCTTCAGCTAGCTTTCGACATTCGGCTAATGTAAGCACCTTCGTATTGGAATTATCATTGGTAAAAGCCATTATTTTTGTTTTTTTGAGACAATTAAAAAACTGTTCCAAAAAGAAAAATAAATAATAAATCTGAAATAATCGTAGATATATATACAATGTATCAAAGATCAACATGACGTCTTCATTCATTTGAAGAGAAAAAAAAAGGCGGTCTCTGTCCTCTGAGCAGCCATAATGATCTCATTTGTACCGCATCAAGTGAATTTTATCTGTCGTTTGTCAATAATATTGGACCAATCCTAAACATGACATCAATAATTTGGAAATATATATGTTAATATATGCTTATATTATTCATATTAACTAAATATTTATATTTTTATAGTTGATTAATGGTGAAAAATAGATATGAATGAATAGATGTCGCTCTAAACCGATGACTCATATACAAATTTTGAACACACAACGAAAAGTATTTTAAAAAAAACATTGTTCTGGAATGTAAAATAACAATTTGATAATTTCGATGTATCTGAACCATTTGTACTAGCCACAGAGCCTAATTGGCTTATGACATGAGATAAATTTTCATTATAAATGACATTCCACAACTTTTTATTAGTAGAATATATTCTCAAACTGTTTTCTTCTCGATTAATTTAAATACTTTCTCATAAATAATTTGAATTTGGGTAGAAAAACATTGTCTGCAATCGTTTATAGTTGAAACTGAAAGTCGTAAGTACTATCGCCGGTAGTATGAACACACGTTTGATATGGGTAATGTAAATATTTTCAGTTTGTAGTATTATTCTCTCTAATATTTTGATTGATTGTGCATGAAATATTCAATAAATGACTGACATTCCACAGTGCCTCTTTCTCATATCTGTTTTTTTTTCAAAAATCTTCTATTTTCTGTTTCTTTTAGAAAAAGTTAGGTTTTTAAGAAAAATAGTCGATAGAGTTGATCGATACAGATGAATCAATGCGTTTTCAACTAATAAGATCAATAATAAGATTGAAAATTTTCTTTGTAAACACATGGTGACAACCAGAGAAACGTAGATTCCAATCTGAAACAGCATTAACAGATTTTTTAGCCTTGTTATTTGATAGGATTAGCTAAAATCAATACTACTAGAGATACTTATGCATCCTTTTAGCCAAAAAATACCTGAGGAAGTATACGGATAAAATATTTTGTCACGAGACAAAATATTATTTTCCTGCTGATGTGCATCCCCATAACAAATCAAGCATTCCGTTGAAAAATCCTTGGCTACGCCCTTAGTAACAGGTGTGAGTGTGAGGAAGTGAAGATATGATTTTTTATCTATACATATTCAAACCCATGAATAACATTAATTCATTCATAACTTAAACAAACTGTCAACTATGAATAAAACAAATAAAAAAAACCAATAAGGAACTTGCAACGTTATTTTTCATATATTGCTTCCACTATTTCAAATAATATCGAAAATATACTATTTTAGATAACATTTTTGAATTACGTATCGATGCTGACATTTGAGCTAAATTATGCATATGTAATTATTTCTCCATGTTCGAATAGAAAAATTATTCTAATTGCTTCTCTTAAAAATAATTGTAGGATTAATACAGGTTATGATTGACAGTTTTATCATAACTACTATTATTCTAATAGTACAATTTACATTTGATAATATTCGTAAATGTCTTAGTTTAAAATAATTAAGTGAATGTATTTAAAACATAAAAATATTTGACTGAATTGATTTCTACAGAGAAGAAAATAGAAATTCTTGTTTTACGATGAAATATTTCAATCGATATAGAACAGTTATTAAATAGTGTAAATTTTTTTTCTATTCGTTTATTATTTTTTATTCACTATTTTAATATTAATTATCTATATATATATACAGTTCTCATTTGTTATTTTATGACATTCACTAAAGAGATGCTTCAGATAGGAAGAGAAGAGTTTTTTTCAAAATGTTTATTTATATTTGAAAAAATAAAAGTATGTTGGAAGATAAAAATATTACAATGAGTGATGTACTATTTTACCGTTAATTTTATTATTATTAAGGATGGATCTTTACCTATTCATTGTATTTATATTTTTGTACTTGTATTCATTATTAATAATGAAGATATATGTTAAATGACTGTATTAATCGAACAATAAAAAATAGGGTTGCATTCAAAATAGATATGAAACGGATTAGTCTGATGTTTTCCTGTTTTTTGACATATTAAACCAGAATATAAACAAAGAAATGCATTTGATAATCATCAAAAGCTTGATTTTAAGTGTGAAAGTATGATTAACTGAATAATTTATACTATTATTAATTTATAAAAATAATCAAATGCCAACTCTTATGCATAATTTAGTCAATTATCACATCTAAGTGCTATCGTAGATATTTTATAAATATAAATAACTGTTATATGCTGTTAACTTCTAGTTTCAATGAACTATTATTAATTTAAAGCTATTTGTTAGGAATTTTAATGAAAAAATACCATTAAATTTAGAATAAAACGATGTTAATATTTATTTAAGAGTTCTTAGAGAAGAAATTTTAACGCACTATTGAAATTGAAAAAATTAAATTTAAAATTTACATCTACGGATTCTTAATTTGAAATATGACGTTCATAGTTAATAATAACAGCTACAATTTAAGTCATTGCTATAATTACAAACATATTAGATATACTTTTATTTTTTAAAGCATCATTTAGAAACTCGAACGATGAGAAAAATAATTAAAAGAATCAAAAAGAAAAGAAAAAGAACAATACTAGAAAAAATCATAAGGTGTGAAAGATTCGATGTGTTCCGGAATGAGAAAAGAGTGTGAAAGAGAAGAAAAACAGAATAGTGCTTTTCCTTTTTTTTTTTTTATTTTGTTGAATTAATGTAAAAAACAAAGCAAACTCTATATCATACAATTATTGTTAACAATTAACATAAAATGCAACGTCATCGACAAGTTATTCAACTGTCAGATCATGTTAAAAATAAACTTAACCAACATCATTATCCAACAGAATCATTATCATTAATTAATTCATCTAATGAATTTCCAGAAACTAATGATACTAATGATGGCAATGGTATATAAAAGTTTTTATTTTTTTCTAATATTGTTTAGAGAGGCACAGGGGAAACTTTTTTATACCGTGTATTCTGACTGCGAAAGATTTTCTGACCCTTGCCCTATCCTACCCTGCAGCATGTTTTATCCTACCCTACATATATCTAATATTGACAAGGAAATAAAGTCTGTTTGCCTTTTGTTTCTTTTTTTATTCAAATTAGATTCATTGCATTTCACATCATCTGAAAATGTAATTCGCCAACGTCATGATACATTTACTGCTTATCAAGTTACGCAACCATCTGAATTATTTTTTACTGAAGAAAAATCAAATCCAATTACAAATATTTCTATTCTTCAAGAACAATATAAAAAACAACATGAATGTCAAGAATGTATTCGTCGTAATTATATAATTCATTTTGAACGTCAAAAATTTTTACGTCTTTATGAAGAAAATAAAAAATTAAATGAACAACTTCATTTATCTATTCAACGTAATCATCAATATGAAGAAGATATTCAAAAATTAAGATATTATTTAAAAAAAATGAATTCTCATCTTTATGAATATCAAATTAATTTTGATTATCTCAAACAAAAAATTATATCTGAGAAGAAAACAAATTCAAAAATAGATAAAGAAAAACAAATAGAAACAGATGAAGATAAATATAATATGAGAATTGATCATTTAAAAAGACTTCGATATGAAGTAGAAATGTATAATCGACTAGTAATTGCTAAACAACAACAACAAGAACAAAACAATATACAAAAGAAAATTGATTTCTAGTTTTAATTATGTATTTTTGTTTTGTTTTGTTCTTTCTTCAAATTTTAAATTGTATAACAAACAAACAAAAAAGGGGAAAAATAAATAAATGTAATTAGTTTAAACAAAAAATGTTGTTATTTTATGATTGTTTTTAGTTGAAATATGTTTTGGTTTAGTTGATTTTGGTTTTGATTTAAATGTTGTATTACTTATACGTCGTGTTATTGATATTGAATGTCCACCAAATTTATTAAAAGTTCGTTTAAAATTATTTTGATTTTGTACTAATGGACGAACAAGATAATCATCATTTTCTTCAATATCATCATCTAATTTTCTAACTTTCATTTTTTTAATTATTGGTAAATCAAGACTTGATGTTGTTTCTTGAATTACTGAATGAAGAATATCAATAGCTGATGTTGTTGTTGCAAATTGTTGAGTAGAAAATACTGGTGATGATGATGATGATCTTTCAGGAACATTTGTAAGATCAATCATATTTAAATCAATTTCATCTTCTTTTGAACTTTCATCATCAACTACAGGAATAGGAATTGATTCTAATGGTTCTGCAAGTCGTACACGAACTTTTTGTGTAACACTATCTGACATTGGACTTTCATGAAGAACACGTCGAGCAAAAGAACGTGTATCAGGTGAAGCAGTACGAAGTAAAAGTGATTCTAACTGATTAACACGTGACTGATAAGATTCAAGTTGTTGACGAGCAGATGCTAATTCTTGTTTAGTGTTATCGGCTGCAGTTGTTTGTCTAAATATAGAAAATCATGTTAATCAACATTTATCTTTTTTTTTTTCTTAATCAATTAGAGATGTGCAGGATAAGGGTTGTTTGTATTCTGTATGTTGACTGAGAAAAATTTTCTAATCCCTACCTTACCGTAACCTGTAGGGTACGGTAGGATAATCCTACATATCTCATATTAGAGATAAATCTCAAGTGTTGGATACTGATTAATTTAATATTTTATCTATGTATAGATTTTTATTATATTACGGGAAAATCTTTCCATATGGTCTTTCGACAGATATTTGAAAATACTTTGTAAGCAAATAAATAAATCATTTTTTTTGCTTATAGATATAACAAAATGAAGGTAGATTATGTTCTAATGTATTCAATGTTATCAATTAAGATATTAAAAACCAATGGCTAATTAAACTCTTTTCTCAAAAATATAAGACTTCTGCTCTGATTAGGATTGTCGATATTTTCTAGCAGTAGAAGGGACTGAAAATCCAAACAGTCTCGGAGTACTAGAAATGGAGCTCGGGGGACGGATGGAAAGAACGAATCCACTATGACTCAACTCCTACCACTAGGTCGCTCCTCTCCAATTCTATGCACTTCGCAACGGCATTGTCTGCTCATATTTGTTTCAATTTTTGCGAGAGAAAGCGAAATGATGTTTCAAAATCCTGTTGCTGACCAAAGTTAATACGAAGCCGTAAAAAAAATTAGCACAAAATGTTAAGAACTTTCGTAGAAAGTCGAATATTTTAGAAGAGAAAGCCTCCTCCCCTTAATCGGAAACCATGATTCTGATAAGCAACGACAAAATATAGCTATCATTTAATTTTTAAAAACAATTTCAGCTCTTTTTCAATTACTAGAATAACAATACTTCAACACACATCGTAATGGTTGACTGATGCAACCATCTGGATTTTTGTTTTTCAAATGTGTATTAGTCATGAAACTTAAAGAAAAACTTCACAATCGATTTTCACTAAAATATAAAGTAGTTCATAGCTGAGTATAAAAATTGTAAACAGTTATAACACCAGAATTTCAAAAAAATTAAAATGAAACTGTTTCTTTTAAAAGTCATTAAATTTTTCAATAAATATTACTTTTTAAATGCTTGTCGTTTTTCTAATTGCATTTTTTCACATTGTGTAGTTATACGATCTAAATTTCTTATTAAATCTTGTTTATCATCAGACATTTTACTATGTTCTTCTTTTAATATAACATTATAACGTATTAATTCTTCTATAACACGATCTTTATCTTGAATTGTTTGACAAGATCCAACCATTTTTTGTAATTCCGCTTTAAAATTATTTGCAAGACCTTAATAATAAGAAAAAAAACAACAAAGTCAAATATTGTTCATTAAAATAAAACAATATAATAAAAGATATACCTTTATAAATTAGATCAACATTTCGATATTCACCTAATTTTATTTGTAAAGATTTAATTTGTTCATCTTTTTTATTTGATAAATCAACATGTCTAAAAGATAAATATCGAATGAAATATATTTATAAAAAAAACTAAAACAATCATCTACTTGTATTGTTCGATTAGCATATTAACTGTAGTCGTTCTTCACTCTAATCATCAATATAATATATTATAACAATAGAATGTAATAATATTCATTTACTTTTTGTAAATCATTTAAAGCCTTTCGACAACGTTGTTCACATTCAAGAATTTTTGTTTCTTGTGTTTCAAGTTGATTAAGAAGTTCCGAAGAATCTTGACCACCCGATGGTACTTGTGTTTGACAGAGTGGTTCCATTAAATAAAGTTTTCTGTAAGAATAAAACAATGTCATATATGATTTTATATACGAGAACAATTTTTTTTTTTACTTTAAAACTTGTTTTGGTGTAATTGATGTACGACATTGTGGGCAAGTTTTTTTTCGTTCATCGATAAGCCATCGATCCAAACATTTATCATGAAATAAATGACCACATGGAGAAGCTGATATAGTTGATGAAAGAAAAAATCGATCCAAACAAATTGTACAAGCAATATTCATATTTTTTCTTTTTTTTTTGAGGGAAACTATCTATTTCATTTAGTTGAATTAAACTATTTAAACAGTTTTGAAAAAAAAGTCGAATGACCAATAGTATCGGACATTTTTACAATGGATAGATATACGATTAAGAAAAAGATGTCACTATACTGATTCCTTTCTTTCTTTATTATTGTGAACCAAAAATGTTGGACAGAAAAAAAGGTTTACTGTCATAGTGCAAAGAAGAGGAAAAAAGTATCAGAGTGTTAAATAAATTGATTTCGAAAAGTATGTAGATGATCGAACTAGGATATATTTAAGCATATCTGCATTTGATATGACTTGCAAAAATCAGAGTAATAGTTTCATTTAATCACATAATTTGCAAGATTTTTAAAGACATTAGAAACCGTATGAAGTGTTGACGAAGCTTCGTTTAGAAGAAAATCTTCTCGAAGTCGACGAGAAACGAAAACCTCAACTTATAAAGAATTTAGTGAGATTTTTGAACTATAGCATCTGGTATGTTCTTATATTTAACAACAAGATTGATTAGTTTCATTGATAATTCTATAGATTTTTTTTTTGTGTCAAAAGAAAAGTTATCCATAAAAATGAAGAGAAACATTTAGTTGAATTAAAATAATGGATGTAACACCAAATTTACCATTAATTTTACACTGGTGAAAAATTTGAAGCTTTGAATTAATTGAGACATGTTCATTTAATGTTATGAATTTCATGATAACTTCACAAATATCTCAGAAATCGCTCGAAAATTTTGCATTAATTTCGATTATTTTAGTGATCAATAATTAGTCACAGTTAAAACCGCCTCTTCTCTACTCGAAATCGATTTTCTATACAGTGCATCAGATTTTCATGACTTTAAATCTTATCATTCAGGAAATTTTCAAAAGCCAAGATGTGAAATAGAATTTAAATGCATGCAAATGTTTTTTTTTCTTTCAATACATATCAAGCTATAGCAGCGCTTGGACTACTCTCATTTAAAAGAGAATTCTTTGGAAGGATGAACGGTTTTAACTGTCTAGTTAATCGTACAAATGGCTGACTAATTACAATTGAATGACTTCTAGTTCTATGTTTTCTAGACATGTGTAGACGTTCATAAAAGGATTTCTAAAAAATGAAACTTGAACATCCAACTATTAATTTTTTTTATTGGTCTTTACATTGTCCAATAGATATTTTCTTTCTTTCTATTATACAAGTTAATTTTACTAGCATCATACTATTATTTTTATCTTTGTTGCACTTTCATAGATAAATATTAGTGTATTTACTTGTTAAAATGGAAGAAGTTGATAGAATTTTAATACAAAGTTTACGTGATATTGGATGGTAAGTTTATTATATCAATATTAAAATTCCTTATTAAAAACGAGACATTCTAATTTTATCATAGTCAAGTAGACGATTCCCTTCAAAATATCAGTGAATTCGATGTGAATACTCTTTTTGGTTGTGTTTCACAATGTCTTCAATTAATTACGGGTAATAAAGATTTACCGACACGTTTACCACCAAATATTTCAACACGATTTAAAGTTTGTGGTGAATTGGCACAACTTTGTCAGGTTGTGAAATAAATAAATATATATATATATATATATATATATGTTTTTGTAATTGAAACTTATAAACAAAATTGTATTTAGTAGTCTAATGGTTATAGAGGTGATATTGGTTATCAAACATTTTTAAGCATAAATGAACATGAAACAAGAAAACTACTTAATTTTCTTATTGAAAAAGTACCAAGAGAAGCTGCTGTTACTGTTGCATCGACAACACTTGGTAAGTAGAATTATTATTATTGGTTATTTTTTTTTAGCTTGTTAAAAATGAAAATCATTTTATAAAATAATTTTTAGATCCTTGGGATGCTCTTGATCGAATTCTATCACATAAAGTTACAACACAATTAGCTGAATCAACATGGATATCACATGATCTTGTTATTGATCTTTGTTACATTCCATTTCATCATCCAGCTGCATCATTTGCTCATAAATCAGTAGAATAATTATGAATTTTATTTTTATTTTATTTTTTATATCATTATTATTTAAATTAGGGTTTTACACCAACAAAATGTTCTCAAGTATTACCTCTTCATATTCCTCCAATTAATGGCAAGAATAAATTATCAACAAGTACGACGAACTTAATATCATTCTTTTATTTTTAATTTATTCAATTTTTTAATATATATATAGATTCAAGTTCATATGTTTTTGAACAAGTTGATTTTCGAAATTTAGCTGATTCATTAATGTATGAAAATCAAGTATCTTGTTGGATAGAAAAACAACGAGAATCGAGTTATTTGGTTTGTTTGTTTTTTGTCTTAAGAAATATTTCTTAATAGATGTTGATTATTTTTGATATTAGATTCCAGGTCAATTGATTACACATAAATTTTCTAAAGAAATTTGTCAACAAATTCATGAAGGTGATACAATTGGTGCAAAATATGAATATATAAATCGTGGTGATAGGAAAAAGAATATTGATGATTCATTATTAACACGATCACGTTTTATGCATACAAATATTCATGAACAACAATCAAATGGTTTAGATGAAAATTTAAAACGAAATATTGATCATACAGAAGAATTAGAACAATTAAAAACTTCTATTAATGAAAATGAAGAACTTATTCGTCAACTTGAATTACAATTACAAAAATTAGAAGAAAGTATTAAAAAAGTAAGTTAATATCAATAAATAAATAAATAAATAAAAGTTATATTTTAATTATTGATTTTATTTAGTATGAACGATTTTCTGATGAAACAAAAACAGAAATTGATAATATAAATAAAGATATGACAGTAAAAAAACAAGCAGCTGCTTATTTATTATCAGTTGATCCAGAAACAGAACGTTTACAGGTAAAGAAAACTGACTTATCATTTCAGAGTTAGACTATTAAATATATCCTCATACTTAGGACTGAACAGAAATATTATGTTGGTAATATGTTCAAGTATATCATCTACTTCATTAACTTTGGAGTATACTTTTAAACAGAAATCTTTCTGATCAATATAAAAAGTTAGAACTTCTGAATGCTTCTCTGGATTTTCTGCACTTGAAACTTATGCTTTATATAACCTTGGCTATTGGGATTCCTAGTATTTTTATCGGATTTGATTGACGAGAAGAGTCTTCTAACTAATTTTAATCGCTTTTGAATCGAGACTATATGCATAATACGGACTCTAATAAATGATGGATGCTCTGAAAATAATTCGAATTCTTAGCTTATTATTGCTGAGATAGTGTATTTTTTAAAGCGATGCTATGATATCCTTTAGAACCACTAGGAAAACTCATTTTCAAATTTCGACTTGAAACTTATCCTAGAGACTGATTTCATGGAGAATTGTTTATTGTGAAAATTTCATATATTTTCATTGTTCATATTCATCGATAGATTTCATGTTCTTATTCACAGACAAGAAACAAATCGAAATTTGAAAATGAATTTTCCTAGTGTTTCTAAGGGAGACTACGGCATAGACTTAAAAAAAATACAGCATCTCAGCAATAATAAGCTAAAGGTTCGAACTATTTTCAAGGTATTCATAACTCATTAAGGTCTACATGATGCACAGTCCATACTTCAAAACGATTTATCAGTTGAAGGACTTCGCTTGTGCGTTAAGCGACTCAACTCATTTTTTTTTCTCATGAATGTGAAACTTGTAACTACGATCGCGAACAATTGCTTTCTATGAGATATTTTGGATAATATGTTAAAAATTCAGTTTTAAATAATAGATTTATATTATTTCTTATATGAATCTATATTGAAATTCTTTTCTCTGTTTATAGAATGCTATTGATAAATTAAAAAATAAATTAATTACACTTGAAACTCAATGGACAGATGTTCGTTCAAGTCTTATTGAACAACGTGATAATCTTCTTCAAGCACTTAATGATCGTTTAACAAAATTTAATGATAAACTATCAGAAATAAATGATATGAAAGCTAAAGGACGTTTATTATTAAATGATATTAAAGAAAAAGATGAACAATTAGTTCGTCTTCAACATGATTATGAAACACATAAATCATCTATGTCAAAAAATGATCATTCAAGATCATTTTTTACAAAACAAATACTTGAAATTGTTACTAATACAAATAAACAAAAAGAAGAAATAAATAAAACTATTATTGAAACACGTGTTTTACAAAAAGATTTAAATCGACTTACAGAAAAACTTGAACGAACATTTCAAGTAACTGATAGTCAATTATTTAAAGTAAATATCTTATGACGTTAAAGACAAAAAAAATAAAATAAAATAAATAAAAACTTTTCTTTCCTATAGGATGCAAAAACAGATGAATGTGCTCGACGTTCATATAAAATGTTAGTTGCTTTTCATTCTGATTGTGATAATATTTATAAAATTGTCGAAGATATTGGCGTTATTATACGAGAAATTCGAGAATTAGAAGATCAAGTAAATAATTCATTTGAGATCTTTTCTTTTTTTTTTTTGTCTTCTTGTGTAAATAATTTGATACATTTATTTTATGGACTATTTAGATTGAAGTTGAATCACAAAAAAATATGACTACAAATTTAGAAACATTAATTGGTGAATATAAAAAAATTCGAGATGAAAATACAGCATTAAAAGGTGGAAAAAAATAAAATGAACTTCTTTTATTTCTCTATTATATTCAACAGTGATTATTGTAAGAAAAAAAAAACGATCAAAAATTTTAGATGTGTGTATGGTAATATGCATTTGATTTCTTTTTTCCAATATATGTAATAAATTAATGAGAAAGAAAATATTATCAAAAGCTAATCGATTTTTATTGAAAAACAGTGTTTTTTGTTTGTATAAGATTAAATCCAATGTATTTGCTGTCTTTATCAGTCTATAAATATATATATATATATATGAGCAAAAACATTTTTTTAAATTAAACTGAGTACTACAATTCGAAAAGGATTTCCTTATGTTTTATTTTGGTTCTTCTGTTAATTATTATTTATTGCTATGGCTGCTAGCCGACTAGTACATCAAATTCAATATGCTAATATCGAATATCTTGATGAAAATGATTTGACAGGTAGGATGTATAATATGATAAAGGAAAATAATGAAATTAAATAATGTAATGTTGAGGATGATTGCATCTATCAAAAGGAAAATACGATTAGTATTACAGTGACTCTTGAAGACTAATGATCAGTATGAGAACAAGTTAGGTATCTGTCTTTTTAGAGTTAATGTCTGTGTCAATAAATGATAGGAAAAAGCTAGATAGTGTAATGGCAATAAATTCAGTGTTTGTAAATATTATTGCAAGGCCAATGAAATATTAAAAGATTGAAATTATTTCAATACACGTGAATCTTATTTCTTTACGTTAGTGTTTTAGTTCTATGAAATAAATTAATAAATGCTTATATATAACTTTCGAAGAAAAAAAAAAACAGTTAAAAATTGTAATTTGCATTCTGTTTGAAGTACAAATAACACTTGTTGCTATGACTTGCTGAATCCAATCTATTTATTGCTCTGATCTAGGTTTTTTGAAAAAGTATTATTAGATGGATATGCGAGTACACTAATCCTTAATTTTTAGAAATTGATGTTTTCTTCCTGAATAAACAATAGAAACCAGACCATATAATCACTCAGTGTACTATTTTGTTTCACGCAAAATTAAATATTATTTAATATTGTTAAAAGATTAAGTTGTTTCTTATCGTTTAGCTAAGCATTATTTCGAACTGGCTTTAGTATCCTACTGAGATTGAGTACTCTAATTTTAGAGCATATCAATAATTTTGAACGTAATTTTTTGAATGAAACTTAAACATGATTGAAAATAAGATCTGATAAAGAATAGTTACATCGGGTTCTAGATATATTGCGAATAAAAAGTAGACAAACTCTTTCAACTTTCAAAAAATGAACTGTTTCTCTGGTACATTTTAAAAACAAAGCTTTCGTACAAAGAATTTACAAGCACGTAATGATTGATTAAATTTTATGACTATTTCTATCTTAAATATCTTGGGTGGGGTGTGGGTGTGAATGCGGGTACGGGTATGGATCAGATTTATGTCAAGAACTATACCCACACCCACACCCTTTTTACCTCGATAGCGGTTCAGAAGTGAGAAAAATCACCACACAACTAGAGCACTAGTCTCTCGAATATACCAATGGTATGGACCGATCCACTAAACACTTTGTCCCTTGTACAGTGTACAGTAAAATCTCTTACTATGAACAACTCTCAATTATGAACGGTTTGTTACATTCAAGACATAGTTGACAAAAACTTTTCTTTCACGATTAGATTTTAGCAGAAAGGAATCAACCAATCCGACACAACAATTCAAGGAACGGTCTTTTCGTCGAAAACTGTGAGAGAGAAATGTCACTATTGGATCGGATCTATTTCAAATATCCTCAAAGGCAAACAAGAGTAACTGTCGAACTATGAAATGAATTGAAACATAGATACCAAATGACAACTGATGAGCGACGCTCAAATCGGTGAAACGACATTCGCATGATTTTCTTCTCAACGAGCCAAAAACATTCCGATATTAGCTTCTATTCCATAGGCAGGAGCTCGACTAATAGCCAACGAAATAGGACTACACCCCTGTCAATCAAAGATAAGCAATGATCGACTAGAAAAATATTCCACCGCAGTATTTCATTGCCGATTATGCTATATCAGATGAGGATACATCAGTCGATGAATAGAAACATGACTCCAATCAATGCAAGGATGATATTTTCAATATAAATGAAACAGGTCTTTTCTTCAAAGAATAGATCAGAAAGAAACACGTTAGTTTCTTGAACTGCCCAAAGTCACAGAAAGTCGTTTGTACAAAAATAAATGAAAATCTCTATATATTGAACACTCTTAGATGTTCTCGTTGGTGTTCACATTCGAGAGACTTGACTGTACCTTGATTACTCCAATCATTATGGAGGTAAAATAACTCGTTTTGAACGGCTTGAAATATTCTCCTTTTTTCTCTTTTATGACAGCGTTGATAAAAGTATACATTTGTAGTACGTATCTTTAGAAAAAAAACAACTGTTATTCATTAAGTAATAAAATTACAATTCGGATATTGAATTCATGCTAAATATTATTTCAACATTTTACATGGTAAAGTTTACGGGAAATATATTCACGGCGTTCGCCATTTCCTTTAGTTTCCTCAATGATAGATCTTGGATCCATTTTGTGCTCTATCGCTTCTGATTCGTTAACATATTTCGAAACACGGTCAAATTACATACTGACATTTCCGCTGATATAAATTACACAATGGATCCCAATATTTCTATTGCCTCTAGGAAGCGAAAAATTTGCTTTTTAAAATTCAATTTTTGCACGACTATCGATTTTTTTAAGATTTTCATTTTGAAAACGAAGTGAGAAAATGAAATATTTTTTTTACCGATCGATAAGTCACGAAGATAGCTGCAAAAACGTGTTTTTAATGCTTTCGAATTCTACACTTTCTGAAACTTTTGCAATCGATCTACAAATGCTCAAGCCTGTGGACATTCGGAGGTAAAGGAACTGGTGGCACAAAGAGGTTAGAGCATTGGATATTTTGCGAAACGGGAATGAAGTGAGAAAAATCTTTCATACATGCGATGTACTATCTTTCAGAATTACTGGCTAATATTGAACCTATTTCAACTGCAGCCATCAGACGTTTGGTGCTAGTAGATGCGCTAACGGGATAGAAAAATCTCTTTGGTGTATATATTAAACGAGTTGCCCATAGCAGTAAGTAAAAATCCCTCTTGTGTGTTCGAATAGAACAATAGCCTTACCTGTACGATATGTGACAAATCTCTAGCGAATTTGTCACCGCCGCACTTAAACTGACGACGTATTCGGAATTAGAATAAAAAACTGGAGGTATTTGTACGTGTCGCAAGATTTCGATTCCCTTCGACAAACGGTTCTCTTGTCCTTCACACGGTCTAAGTCCAATCTCTCGCTTCCACCGAAATGCCACTTGAGCTT